>JAOUQU010008526.1:0-18554 GCA_028566735.1 Ammoglanis amapaensis | reverse complement strand
CCCACAGTCCAAAAACATGCACTAGGTTGATCGGAAATGTGAAAATTGTCCCGTAGTCACAGAAACATGATCCCTGTGGAGATATGGGGTTGGGGAAAGACCTGGCAACCTACCCTGTAAAATGAAATTGCCGAAATACTCTGGGATCGGTAACGGTCCAAAGAGTGACCCAGGGTCGATTTCGACTGGAGGGTAAAAATCATCATCAACTTAATTCTCACATAATTCGATTAGTTTATGGCACCTTTGTCTCTTTTGCGATACAAGAGATGCAATGGCAAAGTAAAAATTTGCTTTAAAAAAAGACTAGTTAGACTAGTTTACTTTGTGCGCCAACATGTATTGAACCCTATAAATGATTGTGGAAATTTTGATAAGCTTTTGTGTTTCTGTAGTTTCACATCCTGATTCTCACACCAAGACATGAAACTGTTAAAGATGTTCCATACTCGATTTTGGGTTATTTCTGCTTATCATTCATCTACTCGTCAATAATCTGTGTGTGATGATAAAAATAATAATAATAAATAAAAAGGCCGAATTATTTCATGTTATAATCTATAACAAATATTTCACTGTTTCATAAGAAAGGTAAATTGTTTAAAAGAAAAAATCTTTTAAAATAGTTCAAAATTCTTATCCAAATAGGTGGTTCTTAAAATTCAGTATTGGGCATCTGGGTTTTATGCCTTTTTATTTTTTGAAAACAGAATGCATGTTTTATTTTTTATAAACTAAAAGCTTTAAAAGTAAATCTTTAAACTTTATATATTTATTATTATGATTATTTACATTTACGGCATTTATCAGATGCAGTCATCCAAGCTGACTTACAGAATCGCTTCCATAGTAAATTGACTTCTTGTATTAAAAAAACTTCAATAATTTGCGGACGATGGCATTGCTGACATTTATTAATTATGTTATTTCAGGTATTAGCCTCACTTATTATCCGACTGGCTTTGGCTGAAACATTCTGTTTGAACTGTGGTATCCTGGCCCTGGATGAGCCCACTACCAACCTTGACCGAGAAAACATTGAGTCACTGGCCCACGCCTTAGTGGAGTAAGTATGAAACATCGATAAAATGTTTGATTATGGTCAGGTACAAAAAGATTTGATTATTTGTTGTACACCACATTAAGAGTAATAGTGGAAACTCCACTATTTGCACATATGACGTCAAGTCATCATTCAGGTTAGAAGAGAGAGTTCCAGAGAGAGAGAGACCACTTCTCAGTATTTCAAGGTTTTCTAATGTGTGGTTTACAGGCCAGAGGTGGGATGTAAGTCTTTGAGATTCACTATATACCGACTCCAGAACACCGAAGTCGTGTTGTTGCCATGTTACTTATGCCCGCAGCAAAGCAACATTCTAGACAAAACAAAGCCTCTCTGTTAAGTGACCATTTTCTGTGTGTTTGACAGAATCATCAAGAGTCGCTCTCAACAGCGTAACTTCCAGCTGCTTATAATCACCCACGATGAAGACTTTGTCGAACTTCTCGGCCGCTCCAATTACGTGGAATACTTCTACAGGATCAAGAAGAACCAAGACCAGTGTTCAGAGATCGCCAAATGCAGCATCAAGACTCTTAACACCTACCTGCACTAAGACGCACGTGACATCTTGTGCAGACTAATGAAAATTGTGGTTCAGTTGCTCAGCACTAAACGAATGATGCTCAGATTTGTGTTCTTTTGGAAAAAGCACATTAATAAAAACATGCTACCACTATCACTTCTGACAGTTCTGTTTCCAAGATTTCTTAATTAAATCTTTGTTTGTTTTAAAAGCTGAGATTTAGAATAGATTTCTGTTACACCGGTTGGATTTTTGTCTGGTGGGTTTGCAATTATTTATGAGGACGCTGTCGAGTCACTTTTGAGTCGATTTTAATTTCAACAACAAAAGCATGTATGTTGACTTTGACAGGTATCAGTTGCAAGAGCATGACCAAGATTTTTAGGTACTATTCTGACCACCTTTTTATTCCCCACACTTAGGACCACCTTGATTGTCATGGTTATTTTAAGGATCTCCCCACTCACCCTTCAGCTGCTGTGGGATGTACTACAACCAGCATGGCTCCGGATACCTGCAACACCCTACCAGATTTTAAGTTTGTCTGGATCGAGGATTTTACTTGGTGGTCATAATAATGCGACAGTGTACAAAGACTTTTAGAAAGTTTTGGTTTGCAGTTTTTATCATGCAAACATTAGGTTTGGTGTGTTACCTAGCTGGCTTGTGGGGAAAAAAAGTTCTTATGTTCGTTTATATTTAATCGTAGTTAATTGTCAGTGGGGTTTTTTTTCTTTTTTTGTAATGTAAATCTGGATATGTTCAATAAACATTTTCGTTTGTACATTTCCTGCACTTTGGGCTATATGGACATATTACCAATATTAACTTGTTTATATTAAGTGTTTTAAAACCTTTATTAACAATTTTGCTGATAGACTTGGTGTCATTAGGACCAATAAAAAATATTAATGACTAGATACCAGCACATTTTATCCTTTTGAATTTATCCATTGTTTCCTGTTGAATTTAGCTACAAGTGTTAAATACATTTTTCTCATATAATTATTTTAATGCCATCGGTTTAAACAAATGATTTATGCTTTTTTATAACCTCACTCGAACACGGAACAATTATTCCTCCGTCCAATATCGTCCAAAACAACACAATGCATTTCCTGTATTTACAAGATAACAGTAAGACTTCAAATTCATTATTTATTGAAAGTCAGGGGTCACCAACCTTTTTAAAGCTGAGAGCTACTTTTGGGGTACCAACTAATGCGAAGGGCGACCAGTTTAAAACATGTCAATGACGTCACAATAATAATTATATAATTAATTATAATTATATATTGTAACGTCCGTGGGTCGTGGGCAAAGGATGAGACGGATGTAAACAAAAGTCCTGTTTTATTAACACCTATTAACACTATAATGAACTATTTTTAGAACATACCTGCGGGCGACTCATAAGGTCCTCGCGGGCGACCTGGTGCCCATGGGCACCACGTTGGTGACCCCTGCTTTAGGTCATTGAGGTTCTGAGCTACAGAATTACGAGCCTCTACACGGTGACTCAGGTGGTCCTAAATGTTTTCTATGGGATTCAGGTCTGGAGAAAGTGAAGAACATGTTAACTGAGGTACCTCAGTCTCCAGCAGGCGTTCCTTAATGATGCATTCTTGATGAACTGGAGTAATGTTGTCCAAGAAGATTAAAAACTGGACCTTTGTTATTTGTGGTCTTAACACTGTACAATTCACAAAGTGTTGGACAGTTCTGTATTGTGAACAGCACTGTTTTTCACTAGTTCCATAAAACATCTTAATTTGATTGTGATTTTATATTAATTTTAAAATATTTGGGGGGAAATTGTATCATGAGCCCAGTTTCGTGACTCATTATTGAACGTAAAGTGTATCATTCCAGCCATTGTGTTTAATCTGGATTCAATAACAAACTTTGTGTAGGGCGGCTTGATGGTTTGCACTGTTACCTCACAACAAAAGTCTCAAGTTAGATTCCCAGGTAAAGGCAATTCAGGGCTTTCTCTGTGGAGTTTGCATGTTCTCCATGTGTCTAAGTGGGTTTCCTCTGGGTACGATTATGTTTCCCACCACAAATAGGGTTAAAACTAGATGGCAAAAGAAATGACAGGCAGACATTGTGTAATTGCTTCTGACTTTTAAGGACATCAGAACTCTCGAATTATATCTTCTTTACCACATGTTGCTGGCTCAACCCACAATGCCACCATTTTGCCACTGTTGGGCACCTGAAAAAAACACCCCTTAATTGCTCAAAGTCTTGTCCCATTGTTATTGTAAGTTGCAATTGTATGCCAGCCATAGAACAGTGGTTTAGGTAAACTGTTAGTAATAGGTCACCGGTTTAAACCTCACCAATATCAGGTTGCTGCTGTTAGCCCCTGGACTGTATATTGTACCTAATTTAAGTCACTTTGGATAAAGATGTCTGATAAATCCTAAAAAAGAAAAAGGACGCTTGTAGAACACTGGATGGCACATCTACAAAGCTAGGGCCATTCTCTCAAGGAATGTTTATGGTCTTTAAATGAATTGTCCACTAAAGGAACGTTAAATTGTTCATAACCAAACATGGTCAAATGATAAAAGTCTGACTTACTGGCACCCACATGTTCTCTTACAAAGCATTCCTTTTTCTGTTTGGCAAATTGTCATTGAATTCAGTTCCGCTATTCAAAGAACTCTGTTCATCACTGCAACACTAACCCACAAAAGTTACCACATCTTCATCAAGATTAGACGTGTGTCTTGTAAATTAGCTAAACAGCATGCTTTTGTGTGCAAATTTAAATCTTTAATCAAAAACTCAGCAGGTTTATATCCGGGTTTCATGGTCAACCGGGTACATATATATGCACCCTGAATCAGTGCAGTGACCGTGTCTAGTTTTAAACAAGTCACCTAATAGTCAAGAAATCTGCTCAAGACAGGCTCGATCAAACTCTACAAACCAAGATGAAGGTCATAGTTGTTTTTTTAGCATCGGTTTCTTTAGTCTGGTGTGCTCCTACTACTTCTACTGACTATGTTAATTTAAAAGAGATAATCGATTCATTAAAATGTCTACAAAATAAACAGGTAAGACTTTCACATGCTTTACTTTTTTTTTTTGTAAATTAAATGAGGGCTAAATTGGTCTTAAAATTATCTTTTATTTACAGAAATTGGACTTTGTCTTTGTGCAAAGACTTAAAAATGAAGAATGTACGGTAAGACTATCTGACAATTTACTTTCAAGCTTCATTAAGGTTTTGGTATTGCTTAATAGATTATGTCAGATTGGTACAAAATTGCCATTCTTTTTAAATATATTACATAAGAAAGCAATAGCTCCATAGTTTAAAGTATGGACTGTTGTTTTTTTTATCCGTTCCAAATGTTGTCATTGATTTACCTCAAGAACTTTGATTTCCTTCTATCATGACAAAGCCAGATTGGATCTTAGCTGCATAAGTCTGAGGAATTAAATGAACAAGTCAGCATTTGTGTATTCTGATGTTACCTTGTGCCAATTATGGAAACCTTCTCAGACAGACATCCTGAGATTGGTTTGTGTGGGCTTCCTGTGGGTGCTTCAGTTTCCACTCATTCTTGAAAAGTTCCAGTAACATAAATAGATGTATATGTTTTATTACAACTTTTAGTGGTAGCAGATGGATGCTATTTATCTTTAATGCATTATAGAATTGAATCTCTGTTTGTTTGCTATAATGAAATGCCGTTGGGGTCTGGAAAGATTATCTTTTGTATTTACTTTGTTCACAGTCTACGTTTCTCTGCCAAGCTAAAAAACTGCTGTCTAAGGTCATCAAAGACAATTCAGATGAGTTTAAAGGCTGTAAAGCAGTTCACATACCCCAAAAATTAGATCATTGGGTAAGTTTGGAAAGCTTGTGAAATGTAATATTTAATCAGTGTAATTATTGGATCTAGGTTTGCATATCTGTATAGTGGTGCTATTGGCATCTACACAAACACAATCATCTGAGAAGGGGCTCGTGATATTCCTGCCTTGACCTGACATGACCCTTAGGTTAAAATGGTTTATTAAAATAACGTATTTTGATGACTTAGTCCTTCTGTAAATTAGTTACTTTATTTGTTGTTAAGTGTTCTGTTTTTGTTTGATTACAATATTAAAATGGTTGGATATTTTCTCCAGAACAACTGCACTGTGCCATCAGAGAGTAAAGAAGAAGTCAACCTCAGTTTATTTCTGGGAACTGTGAGGGGTTGTGCCCATAATTCTTTCCGTAACTTAAAGTAAGTAAAAGCTTTTTATTAAAGAAAACGTTTTACTATATTTTATTAATATGTAATGAATTATTAATTTTTAATAAAACAATTAAGTTTACTCAATTTCTTAGAAATACGTATTAAAATGAGCAATTTCTATTAATTACCTTTGACCATTGTTTATAATCAGATTTGTTGCTTTGTACACTGATCTGATAATTAGACGATTCTCAGCACACAAAATGTGGAAAAAAACATTCACTTAAAAACACTGTTATGTCATGTGAATGTAACTCCAAAAGTAGTGTATACATGACAAATACATTACACTAAATCTCTGAGGCATCCCAACTAACCTAAAAAACCGCCAACCACACACTAGGTCTCACGTCTAGTTTCTCTATGTATGTGTTAGTTAGTTAATTAGTTAGTTATATAGATAGATAGATAGATAGACAGACATGTGTTACTTAGTAACTTAGGTATAGGTGTTACTTAATGTTACACCACAACAGAATTGATTCCACCAATGCTGGTGGTTGATGGGACAAATAGGCTGTGAAGCTTTTCTAGAATATCTGCATCTATATTTAATGTTTATAAAATGTTTAGCAAGCTCATGGTCCAGGGTTGACATTCCATTGGTATATACACAAATACTGTATAACATTATGTGATTGTACTGAATATATTACGTATATTATGTACAGATTTACAAACATCGTTTCAGTCTTAATTTTGTCTTATTGTATTTTTTTCCAGTATTTACAGTACTACCAGAATTAGGGTCTGAAAAAGGAGGACCCTGGCATTTCCTTCTGAAAGAATCGACAGAATGTACCCAGAATATTTTGTTTTGTTTTCCTTTTTTATAATTATATATAACATTAATTTTATTTATTTTAGACAAGAATTTGCTATGAGATGTGATTGTGAATCAGAAATATTTAACCCCCTCAAATAACTTTAAAGTGTTTTTTTAATTGTCCTGATAAAATGTTAAGAGCCCTTGCTGACATTTTTGGACTTTTTTCCACAGCCAGGCAGTTTATCAGCTGTTCCATAAGTTTGCATTTCCTGGCAATGCTCCTAATGGTGCCAATTGTATTGTTAAATTTTCAAAAACCAATTTAGATTGGATGAAAATCTCCTCTGACAGCTTTTGTGACATCCCATTTTTCTCTCACCTTGAATACCTTTGTGGGTCGGGTTTATATCATCATCACAGGTGAAGCAAATGAACAAATGATAAAGGTCCTAAAGGCCTAATTATGTTTCATCTCTGCTTTAGGCCTTAAAATTTCTTCCAAAGTACATTATATTGGTGTTGAATAATTGTGACGTGGAAACTTACCAAAAAGAACTGTTAATTATATTGTGAGGTTGTAGGCTTTTGTGGAAGGGGGGGGGGGGGTATTTCTGATTACAAATGCAACTTGTGACTATTGGTTTATGTTGTATTTATTAATGTTTGTGGGTATTTTCTGTATTAAAGTTACACTTATTTATGCAAATATTTTGTATTACTATTGTTGTTACCTAAAACATAGTCATGGAATTACTAATGGGGTAGGGAAAAATGTTCTTTATATTTTATTGCACAGTCACTGGTATTTGATACAGTTGACACACATACTGAAATTAGGTTACAGCACATTTAATTTTCAACATGGTAACTTTAGCAAATAAATAGAAAAGATACATAAGAAATAATTCAGCAAAGCAGCTGAGCAAACATCCGGGTATTACCTTCTGCCAGAAGGCTTAAATTCATGGGATTTTTTTCAACAAAAATGTGACTATCATATGTGCAATTGCTCGAACAGATAATGAAAATATTGCATCTCGATTTTCTCCTATAAAGGGTAATACACATGGAATGGTAATGGGAATACATTTGGAATGGGAAGGGTTGGTGGTGGTTTTAAAATCTTGGCAAATAAAAGATACTTTTATATGAACAGTAACTTATTTATAACTATCATTTGAGCAAGTCAGAAAGAAACACAAACAAATGTTTTAACATTTCATATCATCATTAAAACATTTCTTACAATCAAAACAACATCTAAGCTGTCACTATCACACCTTGAAAGTTTAACACTTCTAAACTTTGAAGAGAAGTAAATTCTCTATGTTCCTAGAAGCCTGTGTTGTGACAGGGAGACCACCCGCAATAAGCAGAAGGCACAGAAAATAGATATTCAAGAGGAGGTACACAAAATATAATGTTTTTATAGTGTGTACTAAAGCACAAAACAATACATTAGTGTGAGAACAGAACTATTACATATGTTCTCACATTATATGTTCTTACATTAAGTTCTCACACTTAAAAACATGAGAAAACAGAAATGAGAAAAACAATCTGAAAATCACATTGTCTGATTTTTAAAGAATTTATTTGCAAATAATAGTGTAAAATAAGTATTTAGTCATTAACAAAAGTTAATACTCTCAATACTTTGTTATATATTCTTTGTTGGCAATGACAGCGGTCAAACATTTTCTGTAAGTCTTCACAAGTTTGGCACAAACCTTGGCTGGTATGTTTGCCCATTCCTTCATGTATATCTTTTTTAAAGCAGTGATGTTTGGGGGGCTGTCGGTGAGCAACATGGCCTTTCAACTCCCTCCAAATATTTTCTATTTCCAAGGAACTTGAAATGCTTCTTACAAAGCCACTCCTTTGTTGCCCTGGAAGTGTGCTTGGGATCATTGCCATGCTGAAAGACCCAGCCACGTTTCATTTTCAATGCCCTTGTTGATGGAAGGAGGTTTGCACTCACAATACATGGTCCCATTCATTCTTTCATGTTCACAGATCAGTAGTTCCTTTGCAGAGAAACAGTCCCCATGATGTTGCCACCCCCAAGCTTCACAGTTGGTATGATGTTCTTTGGATGCAACTCAGTATTCACTCTCCTCCGAACACGACGAGCTGTGTTTGTACCAAACAGTTCTACTTTGGTTTCATCTGACACTATGACATTCTCCCAATACTCTTCCAAGAACATCCAAATGCTCTCTAGCAAACTTCATACGTGCCCAGATATGTACTGGCTGGGGGAGCATGGGGGACACATCTGGCACTGCAAGATCTGAGTCGCTGGCAGCGTAGTGTGTTAATGATGATAGCCTTTGTAATGTTGGTTCTAGCTTTCTGCAGGTTATTTACTAGGTGCCCCAGTGTGGTTCTGAAATTTTTGCTTACCATTCTTGTGATCACCCCACAGGCTGAGATCTTGCATGGAGACCCTGATCGATTAGTAATGGTCTTCTAGGTCTTCCAATTTCTGATTATTGCTCCCACAGATTTCTTCACACCAAGCTGCTTGGCTATTGTAAATTCTTCCCAGCCTGGTGCAGGTCTACAATTTCGTTTCTGGTGTCATTCGACAGCTCTTTGGTCGTCACCATAGTAGAATTTGGAGTGTGACTGTTTGAGGTGGGCAGGTATAGTGTTAACTAGTTCAAACAGGTGCTATTATTAAGGGTAATGAGTGGAGGACAGAGGAGCCTCTTTAAAAAGAAATTACAGGCCTGTGACAGCCAGAAATCTTGCTTGTTTATAGTTGATCAAATACTTATTTTCCACCATTGTTTGCAAATAAATTCTTTAAAAATCAGACAGACAACGTGATATTCTAAAAAAAATAGTTTCATTTTGTCTCTCATAGTTGACGTCTACCTATGATGTCAATTACATGCCTCTCATTTTACGTGGGAGAACTTGTACAATTGGTCATTGACTAAATACTTTTTTCCCCAGTGTATAAAGGGTTATTACGAATTTATATTACTTACATTACTTTATTCAGATAGATGTATTTAATGCTTAGATTATATATTTTACTGTGTTTGGGATGGGTGGTGTGAAATTACATCATGAAGCAATTATATTGAATTTGTTATTGTTTAACCCAAACCTTAATTCATCTTATGAACTTATTAAAAGAGATGCTAATGGAAATTCTGAGTGGAAGAATTTGAAAAGAATTCTCTTGGTACTGGGTGTTGCTGGCAGTAGCCGGTTTTTCGGTGACCAGCTAATTTTGAGAATTTGCATTAAAAAACTAAGATTAAGCTCAAAATTCAAGAAAAGACTCAAATATCACAAAAAAGATTTTGAGGTGAAAATTGCATAAATAAATGATTAGCATAAATTGCATAAAATGTATAATTCTAAACGTCTGGCATTAGTTTCTAGGCTTCAGTCTCACCAGCCACCACGTGTTTTCTAATTTCCTTGCAGTTGCAAATGATTGAGGTATTAATTCCGCTTAACCCAAGTGCAGCTAGAGCGTCATTGCTAGTAAATAGCACCTCACAATCTACCACATGTATATCAGGATCTTCAGATCTATGGCCAGCACATTAGCTAATCAGCTAGTAGATGCTAATGTAGTGTTTAACAATACTGCCTGACTGTGTGGGATTCATGTAATCAAATCAAATCAAGCCACATAGTCATGCATGGCACAACTGGTAGTGAAATGCTTTTGAAACTGCTTAGCTACAATATATAAAAAGAGAATTATAATTATACATTTATATTAAAAAGAGAAACATTTGTAATGTATAAATATCAAAGCATAGAACATAAAATCAGTATAAAGTGTCCAGTGTATAAGAATAAGTGTTCAAGTGAACAAGGTTTGTGCAACATATGCAAAGAAAGTTTAGTTTAATCTATTTATCCATCTAATCTCTCTTTCTCTCTCTCTCTCTCTCTCTCTCTCTCTCTCTCTCTCAAAAGTCGTAATGACAATAATGTATCATAAACTAATAAGCTACTGCATATCAGTTAAACATCAGTGAACTGCACTAAGGTTAAGGTGGCTGATCGAATAGTAAAACAGGCTAATTTCAGTATCACCATAGTTAATAGCAGTTAATCTAGCTAACACAGCTCAAGACAATTCTGAAATGAACATTTCAATTACACATAACTTCACAAGCATTCAACACAAGCAGTTTAAGTTTGTATTATGTGTACTTTAGCATTAGCTCACAGTTAGATGATTTCATAATTTAGCAATTCTAGTGATGGACTTGAAATAAACACTGTATAAGAAATACTAAATCCAATGTTTTATCAATAATAAAATCATATGTATTTATAAAATATATTTTAATACAATGTTTTAGTAATTTTTATTATGTTATGATTATTATCATATGGCATAAAAGCATTACTTAACCTTTTATTTACAGCATTCTTACTCTTAACCTTTTAGAGTAAGCCAAGTAATCTATCTACAAAATAAAAGCCTGACAGATAAGTTATGTCACTGATGAATGAACATATCAGCATTCAGTAAAATCTGGCAGGGTGCAGTTAAGATCCCGCAGTTCCACGCTGAGAGTATCCATCCTATGACTATCGTTGCATCAGCTTGTACCATCTGTAGAAGAAAATCTTATCTGTGAATGTTTTATTCTTCTTTATGGTAGCTGCAAATCCAACTTCTGACACCAAGTCTGATGAGTGTGGTGACACTAGAACACATAAAAAAATTTTTTTATGCGTTCAGTTTTAAATAAATGATGGGTTAAAACATTCACAGATCATTAGTATCTTCTGAATAGTCAAAAACTATCTGACTATCTGAAATGTGTTTAAAAAAGTCAAGTCAACTTTATTTATATAGCGATTTTTCCAATAGATATTATCTCAAAGCAACTTTACAAAATGCAGGACGAACAGAAACCCCTGTCGAGCAAAAAATGTTTAAAAAATGTAACAGTATATGTTATGTAAATAGTAACAGTATGTAAAATGTAACAGTAACAGTTATGTAAAATGGTAGCAGTAAATTTGTGTTATCTGATTTCCACCTTTTAAACACACAAATACACTAATGTCCATGTTTTGATGATGGTGATGTACGTATGTATGAAAACATTTTGGTAATGTCATTAAAATGGTCCAACACTGGAAAAGTAAAGATTGTTAAAAAAAGATTATTATAATGATAGTTCTGTAAATGTTGTCAAAGACCTGTTTACAACTTATGCCTTTACAATGCAGCTCATAATTTGCTTTATTAGATCATTCTGTTCTTGCTTGCCGTGACAATATCAAATATATGACATTTTAGCTTCCATTAAGCAAGTCTAACCTTTTACTATTATGTATTAAAGGAAAAATTACAATGACCTTAAGATGATCTTAAACCCAGAAACATTTGTGGGTTGTGAAAGTAAGATTTTACTTGCACAGGTTTGGAAAGCAGTGCCACTTGAGAGGTCAAAGGTCACGTATATTGAATGTCGATCTTTTAATGTTGATATTTAATGCAGATTTTGGGTGAACACTCGATCATTAAACCCAGTATCATCATGCAATGTTTGTCACAGATTACAAAAAGAAATACTGTCTATTAGCTGGGTATAGGAAGTGACATCATCAACACATTATAATCCCCTAAAGAAATAACAGCCCAGTGTTAGCTGCAGGCTATGTAAGTTGCCTCGGGGTCTTAACAAACACAGTAACTTGCTTTATTTGAATGAACTTTGCTGATAAATACATTTATATCATACATTTATGGTTGATGGCATTTAAAGAACCAGAGGTTCTGCCTCATGCTAAATCACGACGAGAGCCACGACAGATGAAAAGCTTTTCCTGTTTTATTCAAATATTTCACCAATCTTACGTGATGTGCAACACTCTGCTTTCAATGTCTGTTTATGCACCACAATAGGCAAGTTCATTGAGAGACCTGTTTTGAAACCTGCTTTGTCTTGGTTTCTTCAGCACACAGTTGTCGTTGTTCAAGTTTGCTTCAGTCTGTGTTCTAAGACCTAAGACCTAGATCACCTACATAGTGATGTAGGCTTACTGCCTCGTCATATAAGTCACTTCTTTCATTCATGTGATCAATTGTTTCATAGTCTGAAATATTGTTTATGGCCAGGAAGTTCCATGAACATCGATTGGCTGTTCTTCAAAGGGTTAGGGGCAAGTAACATCATGGGTCCATGGTGCAATTACGACCTCTGCTGCATGACTGATAAGCCCTACACAGACAGAGCTGAGGAATAATACTGATCAGGTTGTGATCTCCATGTACAGTGTTGATTCCTATATATGAACTTTACTCATGCAGGTGAAATGATATACTGCATATGTAGTTAATAAGTGTTATCAGGATAATTGCATGTATAATATAATGTAAACCATTATAATTAGCAGTACAAAACTAGTAACTTCTGTCGTCTGACAAATAACTCCAGAATAAAGTCTAGTGTCACTTACAGATTTAGAGAAGCTCATCCAAGCTTTTATTTCCAGTACCGTGGTTTTGTAATGGTCTTTTAACCGTCTTAAAAAGGTCTTTACAAAAAGAGCATCAAACAGTTGCCGCTCATTCAGAACGCTACTGCTCGGGTTTTAACCAGGACTAAGAACAGAGCACGTCAGTACAGTTTTAAAATCTCTACACTGGCTTCCGGGCAGTTTAAGAATAGGTTTTAACATGCTAATGCTTGTCCATAAATCACTAAACTTGTTTTACATTGAAAACATGTTTAGAGAATATAAATCCAGTAGATCTTTTAATCACAAATTTGTCACAGAGTACAAAAAAATACTGTCTCTTAGCCAGGTATAGAAAGTGACATCATCAAGATGAAAAAACATTTTGTTAAATGTTTGTTTCTCCTTGTGTTATACCCTGCTTTACCTTTTTTATTTAGACAGGGGTAACAGCACCAGGTTGCTCATAATTGGCACAATCGTAGCCTAAATAAAATATTAAATCGCATTAATTTACATTTTATTAGCACAAAGATGAAATTAAATGTTATATAATTGCCTACTGACTAATCACATTTAGTTTATAAAAACATGGATGAAGGACAGTCGCTAGTCGAGTATTTCACACCTGGGCCTACAATAGCGTACTGCTTGAATAAATCCACTTCTTAACATCATTACAAAACATTCAAATAATGCAGAAATGGTATAATGTAACAATTATTTTACAATTAGTTTTTAAATCGCAAATAACTGCTGGAGCAACAAACCTATGATTTCAGTTCAACAAGTGTCCTTACACTGCATTATAGAAAACACATTATTTTTATGCAAAAAAACATATTAAAAAATTTATTCACCAAAATGCCTAATTATTTGTACATAAGATACATTTTCCTTTTTAAGAAAAGTTTACCCAGCATTCAGTGCAGTATTGCAACTAATGAATAGCAAAAGAGTCAATGCGCAAACAAGTATTAGAGGGTATTACTAGGATGCACAGTTCCAATATTATTGCTTTGCCCCTATTCCACAGTATAACTGTCTATGTGAACTATATGAATACAGTATGTTGACACAGTGTTACTATTTACAAAAATGTATGTGGCCATTAATACTTCCTTTGGTGTTTTCCCAAACCTGCTGGTGATGATGATTAGAAGAGTCATGTGAAACGTAATGGAACACTCTGAATGTTTCTGCACTGACATGTGTGCTGCTGCTGCTACTGGCACTATATTAATTATTAAGAGTTTAGGCAGAGTGAGTTAGACAAAGATAAGACTAAGGCTAAGGTCACCAACTGCTGGTTCTGGTCCTGCGTGCTTTATAATAAGGGCAAAGCTTGGCTGTTTAGATGATGCTGTTTAATTCTGCTGGCAAAAAAGGGGCACCAAATAATGTAAAATCTTTGTGTTGGATTTTATATAGTACACTTGTGCTTTATAAGATGAACATATGCAAGGGTCACGGATCAGGACTGTGAAATAGCGGTAGGTAGGTAGGTAGGTGGGTAGGTAGGTTTTAGGTGGGTAGGTGGGTGGGTGGGTGGATTTTAGGTGGGTAGGTAGGTAGGTGGGTGTGTTTTGTGGGTTTTAGGTAGGTAGGTAGGTATTTGTGAATGCTGTGAAGCATTGATAATTTAGAGAAACTCTATATGCTGTAATTCTTCAGTCAAACATAAATAATTTAGTTGTGCTTACTGACCACATGTCCTCAGGTAAACTCACTGATTACTTTACACCACCACACAGAAATAAGCACATTGAACTTACACTTGCATTAGTTTCATTCTCATTAGTTGCATTCTACACAAATACTAACTTTTCAGCACACCAGAATACGCTTTTGAATATTCATTAGCAATAAACAATACAATAAAAACTGCAATAATATCTAGAGTCAGTGCTAATTTTAATGAAGTTATTCAATATGTAATTCTGCATTGCTTTTAAAGATTTGGCAAAATTGAAACAAATGTATTTAACTCTAATGTGTTTGTTTTCTACTTCGGAAGTGGTTAAGAAAACTATTGTCACCTAAAACATACAGCATGAAACCTTGTCACAAATAAAAATCCACACAATAAATTATTATTGTTGTTGTTATTATTTTATTATTGTTTATTTATTATTTATTTATTAATATTATACAATGCAGTGGAAAGTCAAAATATATGCTTTGGTGAACTTCATTTCGTTCTTATGTATTTTCCATGCCATGACTAATTCTGGATGTGCTTCAATATTTATGCTTGACTGCCTGGAGTTTAGATCAATGTTCTGTTAAGCTGACAGACTGTTATTAGCTAGATGTGCACCACAACCCACATGATGAAGAACTCAAACTTACGTTTACAGAGTTACTCCATTATAAACTTTTGATTCATGTTATTATGTATGCTTTTGTAGAAATCATTTTTGGTTATGAATATCCTAAAAGACTCCCAAGAAGGATTGACCCATGTTGAGTTTGGATACCCTCAAGGAAGTTTTTTCCAGCCACAGTTGCCCATGACTTGCTTAGCTTTTAATTCTATGAAGTTGCTTGGTCTATCCTCCTGAGACCCAGACTTTTCCCTGATGTGCGTTTTCTATTTCGTCTAGCTATTTGGGATTTGTAAGACCTAACAAGCATCAAAATTTAATTTTGTCTTTAATTTTGAAGCCGTTTTCAGAAAAAACAATGTCCTCGTATGGAGACAGTAGGTCTAAAATAAAGAAACAATTGGCTAAAAAAGTTTAAAACTGTAAACATTAAAATACACAAACAAAAGTGATAATGTCATTATACATAAATAAGTAACTTTTGAAAATAAAATGTGATTAGTATTTTCACATGGTCCAAGTTTTTGTCTGGACTGGCAGTAGAAACTTTCTAGTGGAATTATCGCCATCTTGTGTTCAATCAATTGCATGTTATGTTGTCATATGACCACTAGGTGGTACGGGTAGTGTGTCCATATTAGACCAAATTTTTTTTAGGTAGAATGGTGTAGAGAACCAGAAATGTAATGTCCTCATATGAGGACGCAGGGTCTCTAGAGGCTATTGTAAAAGGTGATATACAAATGAATTTAATGTGATTCTAGTAAAAAGAAGGGTTACACCAGGACGGGCATCAGACGTAAAAATCACCCCAAATAAAAAGCCAGCATATTCTGAATTTTTTTTTAATTGTTACAAAGTATTTTTAGTTTTTTTCAAACAGCTGTATGAATCTTTAATTAATACAGATCGATTGTGTTTTATTCTTTAGGCTTTATTTAATGTATTTTCAATAACAATATACCGGTAGTTACAACATTTTAGTAATGTGGCTATCAGAGAATCAGCACAGTCTGTACACAGCAACCATTTAGAACAATATTTTCTACTTTTTGTTTAAAACAGCTTTATTTCATATGCAGTTGCCCACTGGTCATGAGAATTGCCAACTTATTTGTAAAACATTTAGTAAGTGTTATAGCTGTTTCATGACACACAGCTTATAAATACACCTAACTGAACCCACCTCACACCTACTGCACACAAAGGAGATGAACAAAGTTCTCTGTCTTGTTTTTCTTTTTCCAGTGTGTTTTATGTAACCACATTGTCATCAATGTAACTCCCAGAACAAATGATTTATGAGCAATACGCCTACTATTTTTACTACTATTATTAATGATAAAACAATAATAACAATCATATGTACCACGAGCACTATTAACACTATTAATAATAATAATAAAATAATAGTAAGAACCATTCGTACCACCGGCAATACTACTTAGTAGTAGTAGTAATAATAGTAGTGGCATTGGTGGTGGTATAATAGTAGCAGTAGTGCTGGTGGTACATATTATCATAATACACAGAAAAAATTATATTGTATATTTAAATAAAAAGTGCTGTCGGTACGTCTTGTTATTAGTAGTGATAGTAGTATTCATGCTGGTATTATTATTTTTAAAGCAACAATATATAATCAAATGCAAATTTAAGTATAAACGCCCATGTCAGTCATAAGAATCAATTGGAGATATTTTTTTTTTCAACATTTACGGTCCCCTTTTTACTTCTAGCATTATAATTTTGTTGTTACAACTATTATTACTGTTAACCAATAGATATAAAAATTATATTTTGCGGCAATATAAAATTCATTTCAGAGCTAATGATTTAATGTTGAATAAAATAATGTGTGTTTTTCTACTTACCTCTGTGGCTGTCTTGTTTTTGTTCCTGAAGTCCATAAATACGAAGTACCTGCCCTTCAGTCCGGGTTTTATACCAAACTACGATTAATATTGCATCGCCATTATTTAATAATTTCAAATCCGTCCGCACAAAAGCTGAGAAGAACATAAATTATTTAAGAACCAGTCTAATTAAAAACAAATGCAAAGAGATTAAAAAACCAGAAATCAACTATTTCGTTCTTTTGTTATTTCTGACCTTTATACAAATAAACTCGATGTTTTATGTTAGTTTAGTATTTATTCGTTCAGATCGAAGCATGGAAGCTTTCAAATCATTCTTCTAAATGTAAATGTTATATATATATATATATATATTCTTGGCATCTTGCTTGTTTTCAATATCGTTTAGGTTTTGGACAACCCTTTTACAGCTTATTTTTGTCCTTGTATACCTTTTTGAAACGTGTACTCTTTTTAATAGCCTATTTGTAATTTCCGTTCACTTACAATTTAATTGTGATACATTGATTATTTTTTTAACAAACCTGTGACGTCACCTTCGATATTTTGTCATTTACTTCTTGATCTTTCATTTTCATTTCATAAAGGGTGCAAAGTTTCACAGGCAGTGAGTGCATGATGGAAGTCACTTTACCAACCAAAAAAAGAATAAATATCGATCGATTGTTTAGAAAAACGCGTTTATTAAATACACATTCAAAGTCACACAGTTCAAGTGAAATTGTGAGGACACAATTGCTTCAGTGCTTTCAAGTGCTGGATCACATGAGAATAAATTTATTAGCAGCATTCTGTTATTCTGTCACACATTTACAGATTGTTACCTGAAAAAAAGAACAATACATTTGTCCGTCCGTAGATTTAAGATCACCCGTAAGAAGTTCAAAAGACCTGTATTGTTAAAAAATAATATAGATTAAGTTTAAAGCCACCGGTTTAATTCCGTTACAGGTGCTATATTTCTTATAGAATTAACATTATTATAAAAACACACGTTCGTCCCAAGTTAGTGTATAACATAATGTGCAATAATACTGGAACAGTTTAAACCCATCCTCACCCCCTCCCAAACTTATAAATAATGTACATGCAGACATTAAAGGACAGTATTAAAGTAGTGCAAAATACACCGAATAAACCAGAACATAAAATACACTCTTAGAAAATAAAAACACCGCATGAAGTTCAGTGTGATGCCATTTAATAACGTTTACCTTCATTAATCTCTTAAAAATGTGTCCTGGTCTACAAGTGCAAAATTCGAAATATAT
>JAOUQU010008311.1:0-18558 GCA_028566735.1 Ammoglanis amapaensis | reverse complement strand
TATATATATTGTATAGTTTATCGCCAACATCTTCATTTATACATATCATCAACATGTATGTATTTTTATATTAGACTCAAATCAATTCTTTTTCAAAGTTTTTCAGGTTTGTGTTACACAAAACTCACTTACTACCCAATGAGCTATTTTTTTGTCTATTGTACTGTGCATATTTTTATGTTCACCATTTAAAAATAGTAAAAATAGTTCCAGAGAATGAAATTATAAAAAGTAAATCTTTTTAAATATCGAAAATATTTCAGTTTAGGTATTAACATTTAAATTGTGTGTTAAGCAAAACTTTCAACAGAAATTAGTTGTTAAACAGTGGACATAATCTAAAATTCCACTTGGCCTGAGTATGATGTTTGGAATGTTTTGCTTCAGGATGCACAAAATTGGATATTTGTGTAAATGTTTGTGTGTGTGCGTGTATGCAAGCGTTTGTCTGTGCATCCACACCGTGTACCTCAAAGTGTGTATGCCAAGGCATTTATTGTTACACACCCATGAACTCAAACTCGTCAACTCGTTGTCTTGTGATGCCTTTCTTGATCTTTCTGTAGCTTACAGTAAAGAACTTCGAGGCAGAAGTACCCCCTTCTTGAGAAGCTGAATTTATGTCATTCTCATCAAATTCATCTTCTTCTCCTTCCTCATCACCCATTTCCTCATCCCCCTGCTCGCCTCCATCACCAGCTTCTTGCTTTTTATTTTGCTCACTCCCTTTAGTTTCACCCCCTTCCCCTCCCTCTTCTCCCGTATTCTCTTCTCCGTTATTGTCACCATTTTGTTTTTCTGCTTGTCCATTAGTTCCATCTGGGTCATTTTTGCAATTAGCATTTGCATTGTCTCCGTCTCCATTTGTTTGAGATTCTCCATCAGCGTCTTTGCTTTCCTGATCATCGTTCACTTCCTCTTCCATCGTGGAAAAATCTTAGGTTGTAATAAATAAAGAAGAAAAAAAGAGTAATTAGTTAATACAATGTAAAATACAACTATGTGCACATTTATATAGTGGACAGCATACTGTTGCTTTAATGATTCTTACAATGTATAAAGAACTCCAAGTCAAAGTCCATCTGTTCAACTGTTTTAATCAATGCTGAACATGGTTTGGAAGGCCATACATTTCCAACCTGCCTAATGCATATATTGTTTCAAAATTGACAACTGCTAGTGTATATCTGTGATCATACTGTGGCAATCGGGATAAGGATTTAAATATTATTAAAGGTTATTCCCAAAACTGGTAAAATTCAAAGAAAACCTCTCATAGTGCATGTAAGCTAAAATGGGGCAATACTTTCTTTTTACTATGACAATAACAAAATGGGAACATTAAAAAAAAACTTTTCCAAAGAGTGTGCAAGCTTAGACTAAGGCAACAGTTTCCATTTCATTATGATTAAACCACAATGTAAACAGAAAAACAACAGATTAGTGGCATTTGGACAAGCTTCGGAACCTCACTCAACCGTTATGACAAAAATAAAATAGCTGTTCACAAATGTTACAATACAGTTTGATGAATCGAAATATGATGTGACATTAAGAATGGGATAAACTACCTAAGTCTAGGTGTGCCATGTTTGTTTACATATTCAAAAAAGCCAAATTATAGACACTTTGTACTGAATGAGGTTCTCAATTATTTGGATAATAAGATTAGCCACAAAACAAACATAATGTGTTTTTTTAAGTAGGGCACTTAATCATTGTCTTGCTGTCTACATAAACAGATTTCTAACTAGTGAGGGTTCTCACTGAAGTCAGGTTATTGGAACATGCCACTTAAACATTGTGTTTGACTGCTAGCACGGCTGTCATCACGTCATACAAAACAATGGGTTGAGGTGGCACGATGTGCTGGCATCTAAAATAACTTGTACCTAATTTGCTTTAACTGGATGGACAAGCTTGAACCTGCAAACCAAAGGTATATGAATTTCCCATGACTGCGCACAGGATAATGTACAAATGCTTTTTAGGCAGTCACAGTGTACAATATATGTGTTTTATGTTGGTTCATTGAGCAAGACCCTTAACCCTGTCTGCTCCAGAGTCGCCAAACAATGGCTGACCCTGCGTTCTGACCCCAACTTCAATTTTGGGATATGTGAAGAAATTATTTTGTTGTACTGTACATTTGTATATGTGTTATAACAAAGAGGTTCTATTCTTTAATACACCACGTGGATGAATTTTTATATCAAGTTGAATCTGTTTTTCTTAGAGCCCTGTTAAATCCACAAAAAAATTTATTTCACACACATAAACAGATTTGAAAGGGTTTGACAATAGTTCTTTGGATGTTAATCAGCTCTTAGCAACATTTCGAACTTATGCTTATGAAATTGCATCACATCATTAGCATAGCCTGCTATTAGCTTTGGTATCACACAACACAGAGTTCCCACCCACTGAAACACGCAGATTTGTTGCTCATTGGTTCTTGTCGTTCACGTGCTCAACCAATTAAATTCACGAAACAGCTCCTCCTTTGCAAATTGACCGGAAATCTGACCAATCCCGTGTAAGATAGTAGTTGCGTTAGCTTAGGAGCCGGTGTGATGCAGGTGTTAAACAATCCGAATTTCTTATTCATAAAATAAAAAGGTTTTCTGTTCTAATGACAGAATACTTAACTAACTAACCTCGAATGGCAGCTGAAAAAGAGGCAAATGTGGCGTATCTAATTACTAATGGCAGTTATTCAACGAGTTCTGTTTCTCCTTTAAGTCTTTGCTTGTACTTTCTGTAATACATGTTAAGTAAGACAAAACAAACCTGTTAAGTTTGTTGTTTACTTGCATGGTTGTTGTTTACTTGCATGTTGTTGCAGCTCTGATACACTATCCAGTTACATAATTTATATTTTATTTAGAACATAGTATACAGACAGTTAAGCTCCTATAGGAAACTCTTAATTGTAATTTGATATATAGCATAAATTCTGCTTGTGTAATTGTTATGTGCTTTTAATATGTATGGTTCGGTTGGTTTGTGCATTATGCCTTAGCTTAATGTTTTTACTTTATAAAAGACTTAGGCATCCACTTCAATTATTGTATCACATAAAATAGAGGATTTTACATTTTGGAAAGCATCAGCAATATCTGGCAACACTGTCTGTTACTTTAACACAGTTTCCATAGCTAGGATTGTCTCATGTTAGTTAAAATGTAAAGTGACTAAAACAAACAGTACATTTTACAAACATCAAATTTTACATCTCTCAAGATGTGTGCCGTGATTTTCAAGACTTTATGGTAGTTTTTTTTTAATCATTTACAATTGTATTACATTGATTTGTTATAGTGTTGTTAGAAGTGTCAATAATTGTTTTATTGTGTCCAATAAGCACTAAGCACAATTATAAAGATAAGAATTACAAAAAAAGATTTTCCCTGCCTGGATCATTTTCTACTTTACTAGCATTTGTTATTTAATTTCTTTAGACAATATCACCAACAACACTGTATGTGACTATTAAATGTGGCGTTATGTCCATTGTAAATAAATGCTTTTATTGAAAGTACAGCTACAATGTGAAACATTTTATATTGTGTTAATGTTTTTATATACAGTATAAATGTCAGCATTTACAAAGTAAATGTTTTAGTTATATGTCTCAGATGTAATATACAGTGTAAATTATTATATACAGCATGATTTTGTTATGTATAAATGTTATATGCACTGTAAATGTTATAATATGCTGCATGAACGTGTTATTATATATAGTGTGAATGTTTTATTGAATGTAAGAGATGTTATTAGACGGTGTAAATGTGTTGTGTAATAATAAAAATAATACAGTGTAAATGGGAGAAAACACATGGTGTAAACTTACGTACCCATTTTCTCAAAAATGTTAATCCTGTTCTTTGCCAGTCCTTTTCTAATCTTTCTGTAGCTCACAGTAAAGTACTTGTTTACTGCAGTATTTTCATTATCTGCTTCTTCTTTTGGCTCCTCTCCAACCTCATCAGATACTTTCTCTTCTTCTGGCTTATCTGGTTGCGTTTCCTCCCCATTTGTTTGAGCTACGTCATTAGTGGATTTGCTGTCATCTTTGGATTGAAGACAAAAGAAAAACAGACATTAGTCACAGATAAATAAGAAATGAAAATGCATTTACTGCTAAGACAATATGAGAAATGGTGTTGCTACGATGCTTTGTGGATTAAACAGCTTTTAGTTGAATGGCTTATCACACAATTCTAAAGTCTTATCTGTGCATTGTTGTGCATATTAAGTTGTGCATATGTATGTGCATTTCATTGTTATTGTGTATTATTTTTGTTAGGAGTATTTGTGCATTTTCTTTCTTTTTGTTCAGTTTAGAAAGTTTAACATTTATTTGGTGCTAACATCAGCATCTGAAGCACAACACAAAGAAAGCATAGCATTTTTTTTTATAAAACTCATCTTACATACCAGGTGCTTGAGTGACACAGTAGGGTTATTAAAGTAGCTCGCTTATGCTGAGCTTTTTGTTCAAAAATCGATAGCACCAGTGGCAAAAGTGATTTATACGGACATGGTTGCTTGTTTGGTAGCATTGTCACTTTGCCGAATGAGGGTCCTGAGTTAGACTAGCTTTGGGTTTTTCATGAGAACCAGATTCATTAGGTGAAGTTTAACTGAACATACTCGGAGGCCTTTACTTAACTCCTACACAATCTTAGCCAATTAAAGATGTTAATGACATGCTGCAGCCCTGACCCGAAAATAGTAGTTAGTAAAGTTGTTAACAGTTAAGGTGTTTGCAATTAGTGAAACACTTTTTGATTTTTGTAATTATTTTTGGGGTGACACGATGGCTTAGTTGTTAGCACTGTTTCTGAATTAGCAGTTAGCCATGTTTGCTTGGGTTCATTACAGGTACTGTAGTTTCCTCTCATCGCCCAAAACATGCACTAGGTTGATTAGAGATGTAAAAATGTCTTGTAGATACACAACATCCCCATAGCACTGTGTTTGAGAAAGACTTGGTCAGATGCGACAAACAGGTTAAAAAAATATGTATATCTCTCTAAACCACCTTGAATATTTTATTCATGTTACACCCCATAAATGTAATAGGTTAATAGGCCATTTTTTGTATAGAACCACATTTTACTTCAATTGCCCATTAATTTTTACATTAAAGCTCAAACTGTGTCCGATTGCATGGACAGCGTCTTGCTCTATGACTAGCTCCCTTGTCCCTGCTAAAGAAAAAGCATCTGTCCATCCACAGCATGATGCTGCCCTATGAGGATGATGTCCGAGATTAATTCTCCACCACTCATATATCGTTTTGCATTTGGGCCAAAAAAGTTCAAATTTGGTCTCAAGAATGGGGGTGAATATGTTTTCATTACACTTTCCATATTTTTATTTATTAAACTGTGTTTCATTTTCTGTTAACTTCAAAATTATTTTCTACTTAGCAAAAATATATAAATTCAAATACTCTAAAGTTTGTAACATGAAGAACGTGAAAAGTTAGAGGCGGGGTGGGGGGTATTTTAGAAAGACACTGTACATTTGGGCAATTGAACAGCTGACCTATTATAAGCAGACTTCAATTTTATCCAAATGATCCTAAACTACTACCAATACTGCAGTGATATGCAAATGACTCTTTGGCCTCAAATAAACTACTGAGCAGCAACATGACTTTGCATACACAGAAAATGACCTAAAAAGGATGTCCTTTTAGTCTGTATATGTTTACTGACTTTAGTCGTACAGTACTCAACCACGTGTTTGAATACGTTAAATTATGGCATCATCCACTTTACTGACCTCCTGGTTGGCCAATTGTAGCACACCAAGGGTCAAATATGAATTATTCAATAACAACTATTTTGGAAAATGA
Organism: Ammoglanis amapaensis; assembly: GCA_028566735.1. Classification (NCBI taxonomy): domain Eukaryota; kingdom Metazoa; phylum Chordata; class Actinopteri; order Siluriformes; family Trichomycteridae; genus Ammoglanis; species Ammoglanis amapaensis. The sequence goes on along the minus strand of JAOUQU010008311.1, from coordinate 12,686 downwards.
CATATATTGCATGAATGAGAAGGCTGAACGTGGTCAGCTGGATTTGTAAATATAATGGCATTATGGAAGAGCTCTCTTGTAGTATTATATAGAGATATATTGTTGTTAATGGGTTAGACAATGTTCACTGCCATTGACATCAAAATACCAATCGAAAGTTTTTCATCCTGGGCCATATGATAACATGGAGGGTAGAATTGTCACCTCGTTGCAAGAAAATTCTAGGTTTGTTTGACCTTTGAGATTTCAAGGAGAACTTGATTCCTCCGATAGTCCAAAGTCATACCATCAAGGTAATTGGATATACTGTACTAAAATGCGTATTTTGTTCTTTGAGATTTTTCAGTATTAATAGGAAACTGGTATAGAGTGCCAGCAATAGATTATAGCACCTCCACTTTCTGTACAGCTTCACGATAAGGTTCTGAGGTATGATATGGTTATGAAGTAATTTCATAAATGTTTCTTATTTGTACTAAACTGAAGCAATTAAATGTACTTGTTATTTGTATACAAATACACGAGATTGTTAGCAATTGTTTCTGGGACATGTTCCAGACAGTTCTGTTATTTGGCTGGAAGAACGTGTAAGGACAACACAACATTTCAAAAAAATGACTTTCATTATCCCCAATTATGCTCAGTGTCTTGTGCATGGTGCATGTAAAACCAGCAGACCAAAATGGCGAATCTTCAGCTAAGACAATGGGTAGAGCTCTCTAGGGCTTGCCAAGGAGGTTCTATGCAAATTCCCTCATTGTGATGGCACCAAACAGTTCATGGTTATTGACACCAGAGTGTTTTACTGATTTACAGCAAACGGATAGATATTTTTAGTCTTCCTATGAGCAGTTGAGACCCCATTGGAAATACAAAAGCAAGCAAAAAAATTAGTTTTGCATAATATGACCCTTTTAAAAGACTCAATAATGGCGCTATAACAGTGTGCAGTGTTGTTTTGTGAAATAACTAATTTTTAATATGTTGCTATGAGCAATTTTTTAGATTTCCTACTCTGCTTTGAATTTAGTTATGTTGAGACAATACTAGAGATACTTTGCATTATACATGTTCCGAGAGCTGAGGGCCTACTCATCTACTGAGGACCAAATGTGAGCATGAATATGCGAATTTTTTGAACATTTTATGGTAGAAACCTGAACATTTGAAAAGTATTAATATATGAATATTCAGTCTTACATAAGCATTAATAAACAATGCCATTCATTGGAACTGTGTATAACTAGGCATACACACTGCCAGAGGCCTTTGGGTAACCTTATGTTCAAAAAAGTACAGTGCTTAGCTTAGGATGCAAATCTTCGTTTGAATTTTTATTTGAATAAGCAAATGCACAGACACTGCAAATGCTCTGCTTTATTTCTTTTCTTTGTTCCCTGTGCAACACAAGCTTCTGTTGTGAAAATGTATTTACACACATGAAATTGTACATGTTGATGTAGTTGTACAGCTGACTACCTTCCAACCGTTTTTTTATTTGATACCACTTATAAATGTATGATCTATTTCTTGCCTGATTACAGAATTTTTAGATCTATTTATTGCCTAAACGTGCCTAGTTTTAAGAAGACAAATAAATCCAGACTAAATTAATTGTTTAGAGGAGTATTTTTTTAAACAATTTTACCTAATTTGCCACTTGTGATCAAACCAAAACCTGCAAGTTCAAACATGCTTACCAAACAAACACGTGTTAAAACTGTTTAGTACCGGTCTTGGTTTATGCTATGTCTGACTCCTACGTAATTTACAAAATTTATCATTTGGAAAAAGCTTTGTTATAAAAAGTAAGTTGGTTATTTGAATAGTATAATACATAATAGCCATTTATTGAGCTTTTATAATGACGTATACGTTTAATTAGGACACAAGTCACATATTGTCGTGGACAATATGGTATCTTTAGTTAAAATTATCTGCATGTTTTTTGGACTGTGGGAGGAAATCAGAGCACTCTGTCAACTCATTAATACACAGGGAGAACATGCAAACTCTAAACAGAAAGCCCTGGGTCTACCTGGTTATCGAATCCAGGACTGAAGCAACAGTGCTATCCACTAAGCCACCGTGCCACCATTATAAATAATGTATTCTGTTTATATTATGAAAGTGTTTATTTTACAACTGGTTTGTTTGTCTTAAATAGTTTTTTGGCTAATAAATGTTATAACCATAACAGCTGTAGATCTCATAGGCCCCAATAATTTGAAAACGTTGCGATGTAAATTTTGAAAACAAAAAATTGTGATTTTTTAAAGCTGTAAAAAGCATCTTACAAAGATATTTACTTCTGTTTGGTGACTTGGACTCTCAAATTTTACGTAACAAATTAATTTTATTTAGGATTCCCATTTTTCTTTACTATTTTACAGTCCTGATCTGTATGTGGATATAGTTATTTTGTTACAATTTAGCTTAATTCAGCAACACATACATTTATCATCCCCTTCCTAAACTGTGGATGTTTAATCAAGATTCTGACCCATACAAAGCTACACAAATGATTATACTACACAGTAGTTGTTCTCTTACCTTGATCTCCATTGTTCTTTGATGATGTATCTGCTTCAGACTGAGGAGGAAGTTCTGCTTCAGTCTCAGCCATTGTTTCCTATGCAGGACTGTTTGAGGTCCAACTGTGGCTTCCACTCTCTGACACAGTGTGTGGTTTAGAGGACAGAGAAAAACCACGTTCGGTAGTCACACACCCTGTTAGCATACTGATGAGGTCTTTGGTTACAGTGTTAACTAAAAAACACCTATCGTCACTCTCACTCTCTCTCTCGTTCTCTCTGTCTGAATTTGTGTTTGTGACGTCAGCTGTAACACCTTCAGACAGATATTTTAACTGCCTTTGCAACACGTTCAGGAAGTCATTTTAGATGTACTTTAATTTACAGTTTGGGGGCAGATATTTAGTGTCATAGATATGTTAATAAAAAGTGAATTGTGGGTTGCATCTTTGATTGGTTCTTTGGTCGTTTTACCATTTTAAACTACCCATTATTAATTTTCAATTTACTGTGACTTCTACTTTTTCTGTTTACTTTTTGTTTTTTATTCTAATGTTCTTAATAGATATGCTTATGACTTGCTTTGCCTTGTTCTCATTACTAATGTACCTTATCACTTGGAAGTCATCAAAAGCATCAAAGTTAAAAAATATTGTAACATAATGATTTTATAACTGAGCAAACGCTTGTGTTCTTCAATTATAATTGTCCATAACTATATTGTGTATTAGGTATTATGTCTTCATAATAATGTAAACATTATTACATTATTTTTTTTAAGGAAATGTTTTCAAAAGCAGTAAATGTCACTATGTTAAAATGTGTAGGTGGGATTGAACCCATTTCCTGCTTAAAATCTTAAAATCAAAATTACTGATTGTATGTGGTCTATTAAACCCACCAGCGCTGCAAAAACATAATTTCCATCCACAGATAATAACATAACACTGAATCAGTAAAATATGTTTAGCATTTTAATAACTGTACCACAGCACTGATATATACATATTATTTAATTAAGAAAGACAGCTTTTGTGTCATGTTAAATAAAAATAAATATATTTACATTTAAATTAAGAGCCATTCATTAGGTTTGCGGGACACTAGAATATTGCCTTTATATGTACAGTTGAAGAACATACTACGGTACTTAAGAACACACTTCTCGTACAGACTCCAAGCACTATGGTCACATGGTTCTGGCAGTGTGTTTTCTTTAGAAAAGTAGCCCACTGGATGCTTAATTTTAATAAAACGACTTGAAGGTACTGTGGGAAACTTCTCCACAGAGCTGGTCAGGCACTGTATTGCTTCGATAACCTGAGAAAAGAGGGCACAACAAAATTATCATTTTGCAGCAAGGTTCATTAAAGCAAGCTAGCAAGCTTATAATCAACCATGGTTTGGTGATAGACACACTCGTTTAAGTGTAACAGTGGGATTAAAAAGGATCGTTTCTAATGTTTTACAGGAAGAAAAATTATTGTGTCAATATGAACAAATTTAGAATTTGATTTTGGCACCACACATCATAAAGGGACATTTAGCTTTATGTGTTCCATCACCTTTCTTATAAATGAAACTTTTTAAACTGATTTACAAACAAAGGATACAAGTTATTGCTGGTTTTCAAGTGGCAGTTTTTTTTTTCAGAAACAGAGCCAAGGCTGTACATTTACACGTACTTGGGGGCAGCAGTGAGCACACATGCTTGGCTTAGTGGGCAGCCCTAGCCATGGTGCCCAGTGACCAGTTATGGGTTAGGTGCCTCGCTCAAGGGCACTTAAGTCAAGATCTGTCAACTCTCAGCATCAAACCAGCAACCTTCCAATCACAAGCCCAGTTCTCTAACCAACAGGCCATGGCCAGTTAATTTAGGTGTATTTATACCAATTGATCTCTGTAATCAACGGTTTATCAATACATTTTAATTCCAAAATTAGTAAAGTATTAGTAACTGAGATTTTATGGGAAATGCGTCAGCGCATCATCTAAACACCTTCAAAAATTGATGAAACAAATTGTCATTTGTACAGAAGTTTCACATCTGTTCACAGGAATCTGCTCAGTGTGCATTTTCTTTTCCTGTCTTTTTCTTTTCCTGTCAGTCACGAAAAACTGTGTGAAGTGCGCACAAGCACTTCACACAGTTTTCATTATGAAGCAGATTTATAAGGAAGTGATAGGAACCCTGTTATCTCTTTTGATCTCTTTTCTAGTCAGTGTCTTACATGCAAACCACACACACACACACACACACACACACACACACACACACACACACACACACATACATACACACGCACACACACACACACACCTTGTTTGAGATGTTCTTCCTGTGAGATTAGGCTCTGTAGCTCCTCCCACTTATCTTTCAGCTGTCTCTGTGAAATGACAGGCAGTCAGAGAACTGTTGCATTTCCCAGAAACTCCAACACACCAATATGAATGACATATAACTGGACATACAGTACAAACCAAACATAGATGCTTACCTGTAAATGGTGCATTTTTTGTTGCAGTTCCTTTTGTTTCATAGAGTCACATTTTACAATCTCTAACCTATAAATACATATACATATATAAATACATATAATAATAATATATAAATAATATCTGTTAAATACCTGTTCTAAATCAGAATTTATGTTTTCTATAATGCTATAAACAAGACAATACATAAAATGAACATTTTAGTTCTTTTGTTCTGTCTGTCTACCACCATGGAAAGCATCAGAGTCCAATCATCTTGTTCCTGTATACCGTGCACAACACCCATCTGGGCAACCCTCCCGGGCTTGGAACTGGCACTACAATGTACCAGGTATCTATGGGACATCTTTGGGACATTTGAGCAGCGGGAGGAAACTTGAGCAGCTGGAGGAAACCCACACTGACATGGGGAGAACATGCAAACTCTACACAGAAAGTCTCCGGACTGCCCCACCTAGAGGACTGAATCTAGGACTTTTTGCTGTGAGGCAGGTACACCTGAAGGCATTTTAAAGTTGCCTAACTTGCTTAAAAGGAAACTTTTAGGGCAAATTCATGACGCATGTTATAGATTAGCATTCACTTGTTCATTTGTTGCAGTATATAGTTGTACTAGTTCATACTTTATAAACATTATTCAGCACACAGCTATTAGAACATCTGCACAGTCTGTAATACATACTCTAAATATTATTTCTGACACGGACATGTTTTAATACCTTATATTTATGTATGATACTTATAACTATAGTTATTAGAAAACATGGTTTGGGATTTATTGAACAATGCATATTTATTTTTTATTATTGTTTTTGACATTGTATGTTGACATGTAATTTCATTATTAGCATTGGAATTGTATATTGTATATTACATTTAAATAAATATTTAACAGGCATTGTATTATGTTTTTCTGGAGTAATAAATAAGTACAGTGAGTAGTTATTATTTCATGTTTGCTATAAATGAAGGAAAAGAATGTAATTGAGTTAGGTCAGAAACTCCAAATTTCATTTTTGCAACAATTTTTGAAACTTTCTCGAACCTACTTTAGCAGACAGTGTTCCATTCGGATGAGATCAACAATTTGCTGATGTGAAAAACCCTCCACACACGAGTTGTTGACAGAAATAATGGCATCGCCTATGAAATAAATGAGATACATGAGAGAGAAAAAAATATATCAGCTTTAGATTTACAAAGTATTCAAAATATGTGTTTATAAAGGAGACCTTAATAAAGAATACCTGTTATTAATCCAGCCCTTTCTGCAGGACTGTTTGTTGTTACTGAACATACACGTGTTACCAGTTTGCTGTCATTAGTGTTTGTCTATAAAAACAGAATATGACCATAAGGCATTGTACTATTCTACTAAAAATATAAACGGTAATGTAAGAAGGTATGATCATTAAAACCATTTAAAAGGATTTACTTTAATTTCGAATCCAAATGCTTCTTCAGCTTTTTTCAATATGACAACATTTTGCCTAGAACATAAATAAAGACATGCAAGTGGCTGGAATTGTTTTGTACTCAGACATGATGTTAAATCAATTTAAATAACATCTTATTACCTTGAAGCGTCTTGATCTAGGAGTTTTATTCGAAGTTGTGTTGTCTGAAAAACATATCATTGTTGTTGTTTTAGCATGCATATATATATATATATATATATATATATATACATGTTCATATTTCCAGGCTTGTAAAGTGAGAAATCAACATACATGTATCGGTTTCTATATGTATCTGTATATGAAACACATTTATTAAATTATATCTACCGGATTAATTTTATATTCTATAGAATACTACATTTATATATCCATTTTTAAAAAAAAATTTTAGTTAAATATTACACGTGTATTAGCAGATATATAGTCCACAAATATGTTGTTTTTAGATCTTCTCATAATGAAACATATGTTAATATATCAATGAATGTGAATATATTTCTGGCTGTCACTCACCAGGCTTGGTGGGGCATCTCTGTGCTGTTTTTTGTACTTTGCTTTACACATCCAGTCGTTCTTTAGTAACTGTTTGATGTAGATCACTGAGCTGCTCATAGTTTCTGCTCTTTCTGAATCTACCGCTTAGATGCTCTGATAGATGACACAAGGTATGAGGATGTCATGTGGTTAGAGTGAAACCTCGTGGTGGGACTTTTCGCTTCTCGAACATCATTCCCGTAAACTGCGCCATTTCACAAATGTGCTGAAAAAAAACTTTATATGTGCAATTGATGCTGATTGAACTGCCAATAAACCACCAGGAAGAGCAACAACTTTGTCCTATTTTGTGGACAGTCACTAGGACATAATATTTTTCAAATATTAATTTTAATTGTTGCATATGATCTTAATTATTGTGATTTTGATAGTTTTAGTTTGATAATTTTACAACATAACTGTCAGAATTTAACTTTCTTGGTTACTTAATCAACCAGTTAACACAATTTATCAGGCCTGTTAAATAATTAGGCCCAGCACGATACATAGATCGTCATAGTGGGTGCTGCCTCAAAAACAGAAACAGTTATCGAAGCTTAATTTTTTTATGAAGTTAAATGATAAATATGTCATTAAATGTGTAAGTTGTCTAAACTTATTTTTATGCTGAAAAGAAGGTATGAAATATGGAAGGTATCAATATGAAATATATTTTAATGATTCTAGACCAAACTAATGCTTCAAAGCTTTTAATTTTCATGTTTAATGTGATAAATTCTCAACTGATCTTTCCAGTGCCGAAGCAGAAGCACCTTTTAAGGTTTGTTAAGTCAACAAACTAAATATAACTGAAGAGAAATAGCAAAAATGAGGTGGACAGCACATGTGGCCCCTCAGATAACATTACATTTTGATGGTGGTGGCTACATTAACCACTATATTTTCTTTACAAATGTCCCCATAAGGTGTTGGGGAGGGGGGGGGGTCACAAAGTAAGCTGATGTAGACAAATAAGTGTAATTTTAATTCATTTCAGGAGAATAAAGAAATGATATCTAAAGCAACTTTTCCAGTTCAAGGGTCTGGATGGTGATGGCTAGGTTTTAACAAGAACAAAGTACTGTTTTCAGATCTGCGTTACACATTGTATTGTCTTCAGCACAATTGTTTACAATAATTTAAATGTAAAATATAATGGAATATATCTGCCGGGTTTATTGTATATATTTTTTAGAATACTACATTTACATCTCTGGTATTTTGTTTTGTTAAATATTACACATGTATAAGCAGGTATATAGAATAGTATATTGGACAAGAAAATAGTACTGTTTTCTGTTTTCAGGTCTGTGTTACACATTGTCTTCAGCACAATTGTTTAAAATAATTTGAATGTAAAATAAATTGGTTTTAAATGTTAATACAGTAGAGCGGTGGTGGTCGTTCCTAGTAGTAATGCTATAAAGTATAATAAAGTATTTTCTTTCTATATCTATATACTGTATTAGTAATTAATTATGACCACTAGATGTCGCCGTATGAGGACGCTCCGTTAAAGGCTAAAAATAAAAATAAAAACACAGAAAAACATGATTGGCGGGAAATGACATGGCTTCACTTGTGAACTCCATCCAGACATTATATGAGGGCACTCCAGTGAAGACCTGGTCATAAAAAAATAAAAACAGCCAAAACTCTGAGTAAACGCTCCAAGTTTGAGACATGGCAGGTGTGTGGTAAGTCATTATTATTGCCATGTGGAAAATGCAGTCCCAACAATAAACTTTACCCCCAAAACATTAAAGAGTTTAGAAGTGCAGTTTATATATACAGACATTGACTTTATTCAGCAATCAAGTCAAAGCACATTGTAAAGACATTTTTATAAACATGTATTTAGGTACTTACAGTGCTTTTATGCTAGATGTTAGTAAACATTACCGTGCTATAGCTGATAAACTAGTTAAAAATTCAAAATAAAATCTAAACAACCTTGTGTATTTTTTGTTTTTTAAGAGGTTGCTGTTCGTATTGTTGTTGTTGCTATTATTAATACGTACAAATATTAATGAATCATTATTAATAATAATACATTTTTGTTATAATGACTTGAAATGCATTTTATTTATTTAGAGTAGAGGTTAGGTGTAATGTTTATATGGTTGTTATTTTTTCAAATTTGTCATTTGAAGCAGGTAAACCAAACATTATTATTCAATTTTTTTAATATACATGATATTCATGAAAATTAACCGGGTTGATGTATTGGAATGCAAAATGGCACTTGTAAACACAGTTACATTTTTTCATTTACATATCGAGAGCTCTTTAGTATGTTACCATGTATGTTTGCATTATTTTTATTAAACTGCAAATAGTGGGATTTGAAACTAATATTTGTTGTGTAAATCAAGATAATCCTTAGACACATGAGTTCAGGGCTTAGCCGAGTGTTTAAGATGATGAATTCATGGAATGCATGGATCAAGCTTTAACTTTGCTAAGTTGTCTAAATTAATTCTACTATGATGTTTTTGTTTCATACAAATTTCATACAATGTGGACCGGAAAACGTTGATTGTACTTGAAAATCTACTCAATTGATCAATTGAAAATCTACTCAAACAGTAAATATGAAGTTGAAGTAATAATTTAATTTGTTGTCTCATATGCATTAAATGTATCTTCAGTACAGTATAGTAAATGTCGTTTTTTTGTCAGCAGGAGGCGTTAGTCGTGGTTTCAGTTCACTGTGCAGCGAAAAGTGCAGCGTAGAAGAAGCTGAACGGCAAAAGGGCAGGATTAAGATTCCAACATCTCCCGTCGGTCAAATAACGTAAGATCATTTTCAATCCTAATTTATCCCGGGATTACTATTTGTTCTACAAATGTGCAGTATAGTTACTTGTGCACTATTTTACTAGGTGTATTTTGTGCTTTAAGGTGTTTAAATATCTGTAAATAATTTACGGAGTATTATAATGTGCTGTGTTGCTCCTGATGCTGCTTTTGTTACCAGGCGACCAGAAGCCTCGCCCTCTAGCATTGAAGCTAGCTACCAAACTGTCCGATATAATGTCTATATTTCATATATTCCCCCGCCAAAGACATCGTATTTGATCTATTAGTACATATATGTTAACGTGAAACAATGCACGTAGTAAAATAGGTTGGATTCTTTAGCTACTATACGCTACAAGTAGAGTCTATTTATAGACTGCTTTGGCATGCAGCGTTCACTAGCGCATCTGATTTGAGTATCCAAATCTTTTGAGTGCAAAAATGTACTCGAGTAAATAACTGACGGTAAAGGACTGTTTATTTTTTCTGTCCGGTTTATTTTGTCTTTAGACTGCACATCGAATATGTCTGCTGAGCCCAACTACCGGCGCACTAAACCAGGTAAGGCCTAGAAACAAATCTGTTTTATTACCCTGTGGGGGCATTTTGATTTGGAGGCTGAATAAGCCACATTTTCCTGGAAATATCGAGAATATGTTTGCAGGTTAATGTGTTTGAAGTTTTCAGAATATGCAATTATAATGTAATTATCTGAGGATATTCATGTCATTGGCTAGGAATTGTTAGAAATGTTAAAATCATTCACATGATCTATGGATTACATGATGAGTAACAGATGAGGTACTTTTACATCATTTTGCTAATGCGCTGGTTCATGAATAGAGTGGCAGCATGTGACAGGCCTTGTTCAAGGACCCAACCCTAGCAGCAGTGGGACAAAAACTAATCACTGTGATCTTGTTATAAAGGATACTGTAAATTGGGACCACATCCAAATAAGCTACTGGGTGCTTTAATATTATATCCACATGTTTTACTTTAGCTCTTGCTTTATTAGAATTTTTTATTCTTACATACACATAATAATTCTCTGTACATTTGAATGAAAGCACCTTTTTGTTTTAAATGCTGAACATGCACTATAATGAATAGTTTTTGACCATTAGGACAATAATTAAATGGTTTGACAAGCAGATCTTTGATGAATCAGCAGTTTGTGGTGCTTTATTGCTCCCCCACCTTCACCTCCCAGACATGAGCTGCATGCATGCATCAGCCAAGATGTATTTAAGGCACTCCGATGTAAACTTAAAATATCTAAATGGGTAAATGAAATTAATTACAGTGAACATCGTGGGTGCAACATGGAGTCGTTTTCTTGTTATAGTTGCCTTTAAGACTGGCAAACTGGCTAAAAGAAGTGCGATGACCTGTTTGGTGTCCCTCTGCAGTATTGCAGTGTCTCATTGGTTGTTAGCAGCTCATGCCATAGCCGAGGGTATCGTGGGGTGGTGAAAGCTCACCCTACAGCCAAGTAATGCATTGTCTCATGGGGTGGTGTTGGCTCATGCTACAGTCAAGTAATTTAGTGTCTCATGGGGAAGTAAAACTCATTCTGCAGAATAGTATTGCAGTGTCTCGTGGGGTGATGGAAGCTCATGCTACAGTCGAGTAGTGTCTCACGGTGTGGTGAAACTCATTCTGCAGAATAGTAATGCAGTGTCTTATGGATTGGTGGAAGCTCACGCTACAGTTGTGTCTCACTGAGTTGGTGATTTATTTGGTTGTATGTAGAGATTTAGTGTGATGTGCTTTAATTTGTAAAAAGGTGGCTCAGTGTGTAGTACTATTGTTTTATAAAGAACAATTCTGTTTTTGAGGTGGAGGAATTCAGGTGCTTTATGTGTAGAGTTTCCATGCAAAGACATGTAAGTTAGGTGGATTGCAGATGCAAAATTGCATGTGACTAGCAGGCTACAAGTATAAGGGGTTAGTAGAAGTAGACACAAGTAGAAGCTTTCAATTCAAGTGTAACGTCAATAATGTAAATGTACATTTGTGTGCATCTTATTTGGTCTAGTCACTGGATGTTGTCTTAAGAAAAGCGGATTAATAAACTGTTCATTAAGCTTCTTAATCGTGATAATTTTGGAATAGCGTATTCCTTGGCTGGTTCAATTATGGCATATTCCCAATATCAAAATGCAAAAAGCTTCTAATACGAATGTGCCGTGTTTCAGTACCATGTTTTATAGATTCTGGTTTCATTCTGTTCCTGTACGTAGAACGTAACGATGCAGGCCTAGCTCTATTTTATTTCTACTTTCATTTTAAGTACTTTGCTTTGTCTATGGGAACACCAGTGACACATGTTGCTGAACATGATTATTAGATAGTAAGGACGTAAACTTTTGTACAGTTTGTTTTGTGGCATATTATAATACCAGTTTATTATTAAAATGACAAATAAGCTTGAATTTACTGTTTTATTATATTTTTCTTTACAATTTAGAACCCAACGTTTTATACCCTATTAACTTAATATAGTTTTAATATAATCATTATTTTTTTTTCTTACTAATGGTAATATAATTAAAGCTTTTTTCTTTATGCTATGAAAAAGGAATGAAAGCCACTGTCCCCAATTCAAATGGCGCAGCTGGTCCCACATCACAGATTCCCGGCCTGTCCCAAAGTGCTGAAGTCGTGCCCGTGGAGAAGAGCAAGGGTAGACGAGTTGGTATTCAGGCGTGTGATTCAGATTATGTTAAACTTGCAAAGCAAGGAGGACACAAGGGTAAATGCTAACTATATATAAACTAGGGCTGTCCACAACCAAGGATTTTGCTGGTCGACCAGAGGTCGTCATTTACTTCAACTAATCGACGAATAGTCGACT
>JAOUQU010007791.1:0-18591 GCA_028566735.1 Ammoglanis amapaensis | reverse complement strand
GACCCAGCAGTGTAGCGGAGTGTAGCAGAGCCTGGATTTGAACCCCCAACCTTTGGGTTCCCAGTCCAACGCTCTACATAGATATATGAATGAATTCATACAAAATTTGCTTGGTGAAATTATTTGATCTGTAATTGAGTTTATTTTCTGCTAAGTGCAGCTTTCAAATAAAATAAATAAAATATTTATTACTATATTTAATACTGTTATGTAATGGTTCTAACTGGCCCATCTTAAGATTTCAAAATTTTATGGGTATTAAACCAGAATCCATTAGCAAACATGATATAATCCAAAGTTTTTCTAAAAGTAAAGCATTCTGCCATTTTAAATGCCACCAGCAAAACAAACCAAAAAATAAATAAAAAAAAAACATTTGTTGAACTTGTTGCCACTAATACACCGCTGTTTTTACACCATCACATGAAAATTCTCTTCACCTTAAAGCGTCTTTGACTGTCCACAAAGGTAGTAATATATGACAGACCTTATCAGATTTAACAACATCTTGTTTGTTTGACAAACCAACCAGGCTAATCATCATTCACATGGTTGCTTAGTCCAGTCGACAAGCAGAGCTGAGACTCGATATGATGCATTCAAGCACCTGAGTATAGCCTATGCTGGGATTCTGAATGTGAGATTAAATATCTTCTCTGCTACCAGGAAAATCTGGATCAGACAAGATTGACCATTAGTCTGCTGGTTAATAAAGCGTTGGAATAAATATATGTGTGAGGTCCTCAGCACTATGTAATAATGATAATTAGTAGCCAGAGTTATACTGCAATTACATTGTAAGATAAATGCAGAATGGGCCACATTGTGATTTCCCAAAGTATGGGCAATTAGGAAGGGGTCTGTAAACTCCACACATATATAGTGGTGGTAATTTGTGAATAATTCCAATAAGTCACCCTTACAAGTTTATTCACTATTGAGTCGATGCCTGTGTGCATTTAATAACATAAAAATCGTCTTTGTCTTAAAGCTTTGAGTGTCCAAAGTAGAACTCACATGATCAGGTGATAGATCCCGTGGATATCTCAGACACGACCAATTCCACAGCCACTTTCCAACCAAAAAATTATAGTGCTCGAAGTTCCGTTGTATAAGGTCCTTGGGACAGAAATGACACTCAGTCTGTGGACACACTAAGTATTTTGTGAGTTTACAAAGCAGTGTGAAGCAGCGTACATAACATAGGATTGTATCACCGTTTCTGTAAAGGTTTTTCAAGTGGTGAGTTTATTTGATTTGAAAGGAACTTCTTTTATGGCTAGCGGGAAGACATTTTTCTTCTACCACAACCCAATTGACAGAAAGTACAAGGCAAGAGTGAACTCAAGCCGAGTGTATGAACAAACGCGGCACAAGAACAAAACAAAGAGGCAATTTCTTCTATTCTATTGCATCGAGAATTGCTTTGAGCAGATTCCAGTCAGCATTTAAAAGAGTACATTCAGTTAATAGTGAAGACTTTTTTTACAACTGTGTGTTCTTTTGTTTCTCTGTTTGCACCTCATAGAACAATCTGTTTCCAATCGCTTCTTGTTTCTTTTCCTCAATCGTATTCCTGCAGCTCGGGGGATGCGGCATTCTGGGAGTAGGAGTATGGCTGTCAGTCACCCAGGGAAACTTTGCCACGCTCTCAACCTCTGTACCATCTCTGTCGGCTGCCAATCTTCTGATCGCAGTGGGAGCCATCATCATGGTGATTGGCTGTCTGGGATGTGTAGGAGCAGTCAAGGAAAGTCGGCCACTGCTACTCAGCGTAAGTACAGACTTCGTAATCCCTTTACGCTGACTTCTGTGCTTGTGATGAAGCCAGATCTTTTCAGTCAAACCAGTGCATGTACTGAGCATCGACGATATTAGTGATAGACGTCGTTTGAGGTCGCGCTGTGCTTGTATATGCTTTCAATTAAACGACGTTAAATGATTTTACTCTTTTACTGATAAGAGTGGTAGATGGCACAAAATGGACTGAGTAGAAGATAAACCAGCACCAGGTGGCACGGTGGCAAATCCCTCAAGCACACCAGTAATCATTTGGTTTATGCATTTTCTCTCCTTTCTTTTTCAAACTACGGACTGTGTCAAGTGTCATCTTCACTAATGCTTACACCGCTAAGCAATCCTACTCGTTCTCTGACACAGAAACAGCATTTTTGCATCATGTGTCCTACAATCTGACGAGTGGAAATGCGAAACAGCACCGTGTATGGAAAGAGACACCCTGATCAGCCAGCAGAGATCATAACTGAACAGCCAACCAGGTCAAGCATTTTTCATATGGTTGCTTAGCCCAACCGACAGGCTGAGATTCGACGTGATGCTTTCAAGCACCAGAGCACCCTGTGCTGGGATTCCAAATTCTTTGAGTTTAAGTATCTGCTCTGCTACCAGAAAGCTGGGTGGCACAATTGGAAGATTCTGGAGCGAAGAATATCAACCGTTAGTCTGCTGTGTGGAGAAGAGTTGGACTAAATAGAATTGTGGGGTCCTCAGCACTGTGATGATGCTCATTGGTAGCCAGAGTTGTATGTGTATTATTGGAGAAATGCAGGACTGACTATAGTTTGAATCCACAAAAGATTGAGCAATTAAAAGGTCGGAGGACTCAAGGTCTCCATTAGTTCAAGAGTAATTGGCTGCACATAATTGAATAAAAACGAAAGAACTATATCAAGTAGTAATGAAAGATGTTAAGATAGCATACAATTCAAGATCTACTCTGTGGCAAGTCTAATGCCCACAAAGTACTTTGAATGGATGCTGCAAATACTATAGGCACGGGTGGAAAGAATCATATTCACTCTACATCCTTTACTAGTTTATGCACTATTGAGTCGATGCCTGTGTGCATTCACCAGGAGAAAGATATTATCCTAAATGTGTTCTTCCTAGAGTGAAGGGCCCATTGCTTTTTGCTGTAGGGACATTTTCTTGCCATTATCTTATTAGGATCTCCTCAGTCACCAGATCTCAACCCAATAAGACAGTGCTTGCACAACAATCATCAAAACACCAGACTTTCTCTAGAGCAAACAATGCAGAACCAATTCAGATTTAAAGGGCTTTATCAGATTTAATCAGGGATATGGTGGGTACAAAGCGTATTCTCTGAATACGGACTAAGAATATCTTGAGAACAGAGTGCTTATCTGTTACAGGGCATCAAAGAATCCTCAGTTTCTTACAAAAAAATTTTACACGTAAGGTAACTAAAAGCCAGTTCATCTACAAATGTGGACAATAAGAACATAGGTAGGGCCACAGAACCTGTTTCCTTAAAAGGTTTAGGTTGATTTATATTTATTCATTGATTCAATGCAAAACGCCATTGCACTCAATGTCATTGTTGTGCTTTTATAGTGCTGCATCAAGGTCACTGTGAAGTAATTCACTGCCACAAAGCTCGAAGGTGGTGAGTTTGTGAGAAAAGTCATTGTTGTGGATTTTAGCTGATCCATTTTGATCAACGAATGTTTCTAAGTGTTGGATCATAAACGAAACATTGTAAACATTGTAATGGAATCATGATATGCAAGTAGTGAATATTTGAATAACAAGCATGCACACTGTATTGTTTTGATGACGATAGTGCTCCGCCTTGTGGTCTGTGTCGCTTTGACGTGTAGTTAGATACACAGGCTCTGCGGAGAGGGTCGATTTGACACCGAAATATTAATCAGCCTTTAGATTACAATGTAACAACATTTAAAAAGAGTAAAAAAAACATAATAGGAGGAAGATTTTCTAGGGAACTCTTAATTTGAATCAGGAAGCTGAGCTTTTATCTATAGTACAGATTTGTTCAGTTCACTATGAATCTGCTGAATAAAGAGAGACCTTGATAACTAGCTGGTTAAATCAAATATCTTGTACATTCAGGATTCCAAACTTTTTCACTGGCTGTTGTATCCTCGACAGTTTAGGACAGTGGTAGGCAACCTACTGCATGTGTGCCACAGCTGGCACGTGAGACATCTTTACCTGGCACACTAATAAGATTGGAGAAAATACTATAAAGTTCTTTATTAATTGGTTTTGTTTTTAAAAACAAAATCAAACACTCAGTGTATAGTCAGCACAGCTAACATTTCATTGTACATGAGAGAACTTCAGTCAAAAGTGATTCCAAATACTGGGACCAAGGTTTTCTTTTCTCAAACATTTGGAAAAAAGCTTCATGTGAAGGATATGGACGTCACGTGAAGGACCTTTTTTCATAGATAACCGTTGATGGTTTTGAAACGAACTGATTAACTTCAGAGCTCATCTCTGAGAAAAACTGAAATGTGACCTGTACACATTATTTGAAACATCAAAAACACTTCACAGCTCATGTTCATGCTTTATATGCATAATTTATGACCATGGCAGCATGGGTAGTAGTATCTACAATAATTGATTTTGAATCGGTACAGTGTACAAAAAAAGAATACTCTGATCAGTCAGGGATCATCACCTGGGCCGTGATGCTGCCTAAACGGAGTGACGTCACTTAGCAAATCAAAGCTTTTTTGATGCCTATTTATTTGAAGTAAAATGGAGAAGCTTAACTGCGATTGTGAGATTCCGCTGATTTGTTTGATATAATTATTGTCAATCTGAATACAACTACAGCCTTGTAATAATACAAAATATAAACACTGTAATTAGTCAGAACGACAGCTCTTTTACAGAATTAAAAATGTTTTGGGTTAAGATATCCTGTCAATAAAAGACACCAGTGACAATGAGAGAGTGTTGGGTAAATAGAGAGAGGGTAGGTGGCATACTAGCAGCAGCTTTACCAACTAGGCTACAGCTGTCCCACTTTGAGAACCTGAATATTGCAGTAAGGGTATGTGTTCAGGTGTAATTCATTTGCATATTTTGACGGTGTTGCCAATAGCTAACACTGTCAGTGGGCAGACGCGGCTGATATAATATTTCTGATTTACACTTCTGCGTTGGCTCGACACAAGAATTTGCATGATCATTTTCCTTTTTGTGTTGAAATCATATGCAACAGGAAGTAATTTACCACCACAACGCTAGAGGGTGGTAATTTCCGAGGTTTCTATTTCACATTATTGTTTACTCGCCGCTTTTGACAAAGGGAGTCATTGTCGCCAATTTTAGCCAATCAATATTGAACAACAAATGATTTTAAAGGTTGGATCATAAAGGCAGTGTTCAGTGAGTGAATACTTTATCTACAAGCATATGCACTTGATTGTTTTAATTGCTAAAGTGCTCCCCGTATGGTCCATACAGATGCACAACAGGCGCAGACATTTACATTTGACATTTTTAGTATTTAGCAGACACTGTTATCCAAACTTCCACATTGGACTGAACAGGCTTTGCACAATTGAGGGTTAAAGGTCTTGCTCAAAGGTTCAACAGCAACCAACTGGTAATAGTAAGGCCAGAACTAGAGACCTTCTGGTTACTGGTTACTACAGTGCCTTAACCACTAACCTACGGCAGTGCGTCTAAATAATCTGCCATCTGTAGTCTAACATCAGATAGCATGCTTACTACTTAGGCAGCTGTCGAGGTAGACAGACCGACCACAAGGCAACTCGGTAGCTTTTCAGACAGATCCATAGTCATAATCAGAGATTACCGGGAGCTTGTCCAGAACCGATCTGTGCTAACTAAACATCTAGACTGTCAAGAACAGAAAAATAAAATGCACAAAGTACACAGCCAGATAATCAAGCACTGCCTTGACGGTTCTATGCAAACAAACCAGCAAGGTTGTGATCATCATGTAAAGCAAAACTAAACTGGAAATATACAAGTTTGTTCTGTTATTTAAATACATTATTGTTGGTCATGGGTCTTGCTCTGTTCATTTCTAATGTCAAGTGTAGTAAGAATATCATTTAAACTCATTCTATAATGTCTTGTCTACTTTCTTTGGAAGAAACCAGTCTGTGTAACATTTAGCATTTTGAATATGTGGAAACCATGAGTTTTATTTAATAGTAATGGAATGGAAAGTGGTTTATACCAATACAGGGAACACTTGCCAAATTGTCAGCTACTTTTTTTAAAACTTAATAAACGTTAACGCTCACAGGGTTAGTACACCACCACATATCACTGAGGGAATCTATCAGGGGTTTGAGTATTTAAACAAACATATTGTATGTGGACATTTGACTATAAGCTCATTGGAGAGCTCATTTCAAAACCATAGATAAAGTTAATTTTAAATAGACAAATCTGTGTCCCCAATTCACCTCACTTGCACACCCGCCTGGGAATCGAACCCAGGTGACAGTGCTACCCATTGTACCATCGGGATTTAAAATAAAGTAGTATTCGTGTTAAGAAAGCTTCTCACAAGATTTTAAAGTATGTCTGTGCCAATTTATACCAATTTGTGCTGAAAACTAGGGCAAGCAGTCTACAGCCAATATGCTATCAGCAATGCAGCACAATTATAACTCGGTGCCACTAATAAAACCTGAATTCAATTGAATTTAACAATTTATGATGAATAAAAAAGCATCGATTGATGTTGCGGTTTATTTCAAAGCTGTTTAGTGGGGCTGAGATCAGGGCTCTGAGCAGACCAGGAATTTTAAGTTAAGCTTTTCTTTATGTCTTTATTGATCCTGCTTTGGGCACATGGGCTTAGTTATAATTTTAGTTAAGTTTATTGATTTATTGTACGTGTTAGACATTAAACACATTACATTTAATAA
The DNA here is from genome assembly GCA_028566735.1 of Ammoglanis amapaensis. Lineage (NCBI taxonomy): Eukaryota > Metazoa > Chordata > Actinopteri > Siluriformes > Trichomycteridae > Ammoglanis > Ammoglanis amapaensis. Next base: position 11,878 of record JAOUQU010007791.1, on the reverse strand, counting down.
AGATTTTAATCTACCCCCCAAGTAATAGTAATCCGACTCAATAATAACTACACTAAACTGTTGTTTACATGCTACATTGCACTTAATACATGTTGTACAAAACAATCAGTGCATTTATCTGTGGTATTTATTTTATCCTATGCTATTTTTGTAATATCTTTGAAATTCTGCGGTGCATTGTCAGAAGTTTGATCTGTACATCAAGAGACAAGAAGAAACGAATTCCTTCTGTAATAAAGCAAATAAATCCGATCCGATCTAATTTTAAAAGGATGTTCCTATACAGTGTTTATTTTCTTGTTTGAGATTAACTTGGGCAGTTTTTAGGGAATTTTCTGGTTACTCCGGTTACCTCACACAGTCCAAAGATATGCATTCATGCATGTGAGATTATCTCTGTACCCTGCAACAAACCAGTGACCTGTTCAGATGTATATATATATGATGTTTAATGTATTATTCACCAAGTGTGTTTGATCTAGATACAAAAATAGGATTAAACTAGATAATGGATGGATAAATTGACTGTCTTGAATTTTTTTGAAAATAAAAGAATTAAGCAATTATATTTAAATATAGTACGTTAATATTTACAAATAAATACAAAAATGCAGAAATGAATGGTGCCAAGGTGATGGGCACCTGTGGGTGGGATGATGGGATGATGTCGGGGGGAGGAATTAATTACCGTATAAGGACTGTGACTGGCAGACAGACGGGCAACAATCTGGGTAGTAAATGGTTTTGTTAAAACATCTGCACATGTCAGAAGAGTGAACAGCAGTACATACATTTTGACTGCAATTGAGGATCCCCCACAGCGCTAAACAACTGACAAAGCAACATTTTCATTAAATAAGACTAAATGAATCAACACATTACAAAAAAAGAAATTCAGAATAGATATTTAATGCCCAACAACCCTAAATCCAAATGATATAAAGCTCAGTCTAAGTAAAATAAGATGTGTCCTTTGTACGTGCTTAAAATCTTTGAGAAGGAAGTAAATTATAAGACAGTCGTGCACTAGTAGAGCGATGCTATAACGTAGACATACGTTGCTCATTACACGGCAGTATGTCTGGCTGTACTGACACAGCAGTTGCTCCGTGTCATCTTTCATGCCACACACGTCTCCGGGAAAAAGCCCAGATAGTGCGGAATCAGCCACTTAGATTGGTTAGTGAGGGCTAAGCCAGGCTGAGCTGGATTCAAGAACAGGAAAAAAAAAAGATGTGGGGGACATCAAAGTGGCTGGGAATATCTGGAGTCTATTTTTAATCCTCGTGCATGTCAGAGCAGTATTAAGACTCCTTCATTACAGGAACTATAGAGTTCAGTACAAGCCATGGTAGTAAAACATTTTCCTGGCAGGTTAATTTGGCCAGATAGCAAATCCAACAGTCCAACAGTGGTGTTCTTTACACAAATTGACCCAAAAGGTTCGTGCATGGCTATGTGACCGGTCTATACAGCTCCTGTTGAGCTTCACAAAGTAGAGCAGTAATACATCTGGATTGCTTTACCATGTTTAAACATCTCCTTCTATGGAGGTGTTTGTTTTGTATTGCTGTTTTTGTTTTATTAGGATATTAATGTCATATTTTACACATTCTGTTACATGTATGACAAGAAATTGTTACACACAGTAGTTATTCGGAATCTTGCAAGAATATGCGATCATGGGCAATTTAATATCTCCAATTTACTTCAGCTGCATGTTTATGTATTGTGGGAGGAAACCGGATCGCCTGGAGTAAACCCATGAAGACACACAATTTTTTATCCGACTTTTTAAATTCCAATTTCCGAGATTTTCTTTTTCTCCATTTAATAAGTGGTCAATTGAGTGCTGATAAATAACAATTCCAAGCATGTGCAAGCATTTTACCCAAATTTCCAACCCAAGCATTTTTCAAACCTTGCAAACAACAATACAAAATTCAAGCATTTAAATTATTTCAAGCACAGATGAGAAAACCCCCCAAAATAATTCATCTCATATCACTGAATGCCAGAAATATAAATGATTGAATTTAAATACAACTTTGTGAATACGGATTGCTTTTTATTCAAGTGCTCAGCAGACACTATATTACTATATATAGGGCAGAATAATGCGGCATTGTACAGTAATAATATACAAAATCTCCCCGGTCAGGGGGAAATTGATAAGAAAGTTACTTTGTAAACAAAGCAGTGCAGTCTAGGTAATATCCAGGTTGTATTAATGTGAATTCTGAAAGGAACATTGTTACAGGATTGAATATAAATGTTAATATAGTTATCATCTGCAATACACTCACGCCCAGGTACTGAGACAGTTACACAATATTATTTTTGACCTTTCAAACAACAGTTGAGATTTTAAAAAATTGTTTAATTACACAATATGTAAATAGGAATGTCCTTTTTGACAAGTTCAGATGTGTAATATTTGTTCAGTCGACCTTTGTTTCTATTTCTACGAGAGGGACATTTTTAGGAGGGGAATTATCAGGGGGTTGCCACAGCGCATCTTTTCCACTTCACCATGTCCACACCAACTCCCTGCATATTTACATTGACTACATCTATATATCTTTTTTTTTTTTTCGGCCATCGTTTCCGCCTCCTGCCTGGCGGCTCAATCGCTAGCATTGTCCTACCAACATATCCAACGTATACAGACTGTATACAACATTTATTTTTATCTAAACTTATTCGAAATATGATGGCTTTTACCTAATGTGACTAATCCAGGTTGAGCATTTTTGCTGCCTCCTAACAGGAACAGCCAAAGGGAGTAGAAATCGTATTATGCTGTAACTTTTAGACAACTTTTTTGGACTCTTAGCATCGCTTCATTATTACACATTTATACACTATTTATGGCACACAACAATTTCAAATAACAAAATACTCATAAATAACCACAATATTAATTAGAGAAACCAGTCAACCTTTAGATTGATTTGGAAGGTGGAAGGAAACCTAGAGGGAAATTAGGTGAGCATATAAGTCTTCTTACAGACAGTCACTAGAGATGAGATTCAACCTCAGATCCTTAGGATATATGTTGCTAGGCAGCACATACTATAAAAGTTGTGCTACTCGAGAGACCCGTTCTGCACCTTATTTAGTGACTACGACACAAGCAACCATGCATAAGCTCATATTTCATCTAAGGCTTTGTTTAGTCTATTTCTTTACAATCCACATGAGAAATTTGGTTTGTAACGTGGCTATAAACATCTAGCTAAGATAATTGTGCTTAATTAAAAAGATGTAATTTAGGGTCATGGTAAGACACATTGAATACACTAAACACCTGAACAGGTCACCAGTCTGTTGCAGGCAGGCAGGCAGGCACACACATGCGCACACACACACACACGGCCATTTCAGTATCTCTAATTAACTGGACTGCATGTATTTTGACTGTGGAAGGAAACAGGAGTATCTGGGTTCTTCAGTTTCTTCCCACAGTCCAAAGCCATGCTGTCAGGAGATACTAGAGTTGTCTTGTGCGTGTGTGTCCACCAACAAACTGGTGACCCGTTTAGGTGTTTTTATTTATGTGTGTTCCACAGTGACCCTAATCAAGACTAAGCTGTGATAAAACTAAATAATGGATGGATGTTTTTTTTAAGTTATTGTTACTGCTAATATTGTGATTATTATTATTAATAATAATAATATTATGATTACTCCACCCACACTATTTTGAGTATCTCTAATATTGTGGGTTTTGCTAATGCTGTGATTATTATTATTATTAGTTGTATTATTATTACTACTACTATTATTTTTGTAGCTCACATTCTGTCCTGCAGTTGCTCTGAATTTGTATGCACTAATATATTATGGCTAACAAAAAAATAATCACTGCCAACTATTATTTTATGGCTAACACCATTTTAATCCAAATTAATGCAGTTAGTAGCTGGTCTTTCAGGTCACAAAGTGTCAAAAAGATCAAAATACTGACCTGAATTAAGCAAAGGAACCAGATATGGAGAATTTACTGAAATGATTGGAGTCGGATTTGGAAAGTGTTCAAAGTGTCTACACCTGATACGAGCTACTGTATGATGGTGATTGGAAAATTGAATGAAAACTGAATCATAAAGATGACAGTACAATTAGTGGCTATGTTGAATAATAAAACAAGGAGAATTATAGTAGGGAAGGAGAGAAATAAATCAGCTTAGAACTCAGAGGAAACGTAATGATCAGACTTTTTGAAAGAAAGAAAAAAATGTTCCAAGGCATCCAGATTTACCATATTCAAGAGTGATGGACATGTCAGGGTGAGCAGAACGTGCATGAATCAGTGCTCTCATAATGCTAAATGTTCACTGAACAAGTCACTGGAGGCAGCGTTGTGATCTAGGGAAACGTTAATTGGTCAGGTTGAGGCTCAGCAATGTTATGTAGCCATAAAATGAGTCTAAATGACCAATGATTTTATATGTTCTGAAAGGAATAAGCAGGTTAGAATAACTACACCAAGATTTGGAGGGCAACCATTGTAAAAGAGCAGTTTTTATTAGTTCATTTTATAAAAGAAGAAGAATAAAAGTGTTCTGATAAATATTGTTTTCAGGTCATGCCGGACTATATGATTAGATTCCAACTGGTAAGCCAATGAAATGCAGTAACATAATTAATAATTATTATTTTTCAAATTTTGTCATTACACATATACAGATGTACAGTACAACGAAATGTTTCTCTTCGCATATCCCAACTTGTCTGGCAGTTGGGGTCAGAGCGCAGGACATACGGCACCCCTGGAGCAGACAGGGTTAAGGGTCTTGCTCGAGGACCCAACAGTGTAAGCCAAGTGGTAGGCCTGGATTTGAACCCCCAACCTTTGGGTTCTCCGCCCAACGCTCTACCCACTAGGCTACACTGTCATACAGAACATCTAAGCATCTAACTGATAATGAAAATATTTGTATATTTTCAGTACACCAGCTTCAATTCTTCACATGACATGGATTTTTCAAATGCCTCCATAATGTAGTAAAGTAAATAGAACCGCCCTTGACTTAAACAAGCAGCAAATCTTATAATATTCACCAAAAATACGTGAAATATAATTCATTAGCAAAACAGCTCAACGGTCAAAACAGATGAAAAGGGCCTCAAAAATATTAAGCAAATAAATAAACAGATGCAGGATGGCCAGTCTACATTTGGTCATTTGGGTTTTTTTTTTACTTTGCAAAGCAAAATAATACAATTACCTTGCAAGATTCAAAATCAAATAAAAAGCAGAAATCGAAAGATGGATTATATTTTAATTTGCTAAAAATCGTTTTTCATTTCAAGTGAAAATAAATGCACAAGTACGTGTTTGCAATAGCATGCACAAATAAAGAGAATAAACTGAACACTGAGAAGATGTGAAGTAATAAGAACAAGAAACAATCAGCCCCCTTTTCTAACATTTTGTGTTTGTATGTTTGACGTGAATATATTTGACAAGTTTTATCTGCAAATAAAAAAAAATGTTGAAAAAATTCCCACATCGTTTGCTCTCATAATCAAGTCTGTTTAATACTGCATAATTTTCGGGTGTTAGATGTTTTCATCTTATTGTTGTCAATTTAACATCCAAAAAATAAAATTGCACAGACCGACAAGAAGCAAACAATCAAATGTATAATTTGTTTAGTTATTAGGAATCACAAAAATAAGTCTTAAATAGAAACAGGATCTATGGATGTGCTTTTAAATCCAAAAATTTCATTTTGACTTGGACTCACTTATTCTTGAATGTTCTGCCTTTGATTAAACAAGTATAGTCAGTGAAAAACATTTCACATAAACATTGTGTGAGGTGCAGGGAAAGGAATAAACACAACGCATGGACAGTGTGTGAGCTGTAAATACAATTTACTTACACAACTCACTCTAACCAAAAGCAACTAATACCTCTCGACTTTACAATCAAGGCATCCTTGAAGAAAATTGCAAAGCAATATAATATCAAAAGGCAAAAATCATATGCATGTCTAACAACGCCGCAAAGCACGACATTCTCCCTTAAACAAACACTGTCCCCTTAAGGGACAGTATAGCCAAGTGGGTAGAGCGCTTGGCTGTGAACCCAAAGGTTGGGGGTTCAAGTCCTCTGCTACACGGCCACTGTTGGGTCCTTGAGTGAGACCCTTAACCTTGTCTGCTCCAGGGGCGCTGTACTGCGGCTGACCCTGCACTCTGACCCCAAATTCCAGACAAGTTGTGATATCTGAAGAGAAACATTTCATTGTACTGTACATCTGTATATGTGTAATGACAAAAATTTGAATTTAATTTAAAACCAGAATGACTCGTAACAACAACTCCACAGTCTCCGCTGGGTTAGGAAGTCTTAAATAAATGAGCTGTAGCTGTGAGTGTTTAGCACTGATTACCCAGTATAATATATAAACACCGGTGCACCGGAGGGTCGGTAACTCCAGTCTGAACAGGAAAAAGCTGTTGGCTCACCTGCACGTACTGGTGTACTAACATTTATTGTAAACAATCTAATAACCATGTGAGCATCAGAATTGCTGATGAAAAATGTTTTAATGCTGTAATAATATTGCAGCAATTTTGGGGCAGCGAGATTTTCTACTGAACAGCAGAACTGAGAGTCAATTGTACATTGTAGTGTCACTTCCAAGCCTGGATAAATCGGAGTGTTGTGCCAAGAAGTGCATCTGGCATTAAAAAGGCGTGCCAAATCAATAATGCGGACTACGATCAGTTGTGGTGACCCCGAAATGGAGCAGCCAAACAGATTCACAAATGTAATATTAATGCAGAATGATTCCTTCATAAATCAACAAAATTCGCATATTATACTTGATGAAAAATACATTTTAGATTCCTTCTGACAGTCATACAAAAAAAAACTAAAATAATATTTAAAAAAATGATGCAGATTGTTGCTTATACAGTCCAGCACGAATGAAATTAAAATAGTTTTACAACAACAAAAAAGAATTAAATTTGTATCGCTGTGTGTGTGACATGGGGGTTCTCAAAACTATTAAAACTAATTTGTAGTTCCTGATTTATACTGGTGTTTAAAACTCTATAATATTTACTTTGGCATACGACATTTACTAATTGGGCAGTATTCATACTAGACTAATTAGTTTCCTAACTACCTTTAGGAGCAGGTACTATTATTCATTTTTAGAAATGAAGGTATTCAGAAGACAATCAGATGAGTGTGTGGGAGTAGTTAGCATTAGCGCTGACATTTACACCATGCTTTTTGTTCAGTCTGATTAACAGCTTGTGTTGAGGGTTCGCTTAATAGGGAACTTTCGGCTCAGCCGTCTTGTCGATTTTAAAGGCCGTGTCCCATGTGGGTTAGAAGAGGTGTGTACTATAAAGAGACCTGAAAGCATCAAGCTTGCTTTGAAATCTGGTGATCGAAATCTGTCTATTCACCAAGACACATGCTGCTTATTAACAGTTATACATATGCTGAGAATTAAACAATAAAGTCTGGGTAGATTCTCCCAGGTATCTGGTACCATGCTGACTGCAGTGCATCCTACACATTCTGAAGAGTCCAGATAGCAAACATCACTATACACGAGGTCTCACTGATGTTTTCATGGGTTCAAGTTTGAGGAATCATTGGTACAAGGTAGTACTAGAATGTTTGGCTTTGCAATTAGTATTGGACTTAATTATCAGGACGACGGGTTGTATTATCTAATAAAATGCTATCAAGCTCAGGGATTGTGGGTTCCAGCCAGCCTGAGAAATGCCCAGCTGCTGTCAAAAGTGTAAGCGGTTGTAATAATGTGACTCAACAATAGCTAAATAGCGATACAATAATGCACCATAAGACATTTAACCATCTTTTTATTTCACAATTCAATTAATTCGTAATTATTGTGCATAATATTTGTACCTGCATAAAATGACATGATTTAGATCAATACAGCAATTACACACAGTATTTTAAAATATTATTTAATATTTATACTTTGTAATCAGTTAATTTTTATTTCCAAAAAGAGAGGACACCTTGTACATGCTGATGTTACACAATCTTGGCCACTTTATTAGCATTTAAATTGCCATTGGGACTTTATTATTAGTTCATTACTATTTGGACACTTTTAGTCACTTTCTTTAGACCCTCAATCTTTTTATTCGTTATAGCATTTACAATATATGCGCACGCCCGCACACATTATATATATACACAATATATATATATATATATATATATATATATATATATATATATACGCACACACACACACACACACACACACACGTATATATACACATACATACATACATACATATATAATTTTATGATGTAAAGAAGTCAGTTATAAAGGCATTTCACTGACGGTTGTACCATGTATGATCATGTATGTATAAAATAAAATCAAGATTTATTGATTATTATATTTATTGTATCGCAGTTTTGACTGTATCATTACATGCTTATGTATGTTCATAAGCTCCTGCTTAACTGCTGAAAGGTTTACTTAAGAAAAACCACAGAAAATTATGTTAGATAAGTTATTTCCTATAATATAAGATGCTGTTTAGAACGCAGGATTAATATTCACAACAAAAAAAATTATTAACATATTCTGTGCATAAAAGTCCTGGGGCACATAATAATGACTCGGTGATTGAATGAAGTCAAGCAGCTGGTTTGTTATGAATGAAAAGTTAAATTTGATTTGTCATTTGCAGAAATGCACAGTTCTTCTGACTGCTTCTGGACTTGAATTGAATTTAAATACCATAATTAAAAATAGTCAGAAAATAGAAATGTAAATACCAGACTTATTCTTTTATAAGGTATAATATTTGAATTTTTTGAAGGAAAATTGTATTATGAAAGTATTTAATTTTTGAAGTACAAAACATGTTGATACAATCACTACGCACACTCATCAGTTCAAGTATTTGATATACAAAAATATCTTTGAATCAACTTTACAAGTCTTTGTACTGTGGAAGATGACCGGATCTCCTGGAGGAAATCCACACAGACAAATGGGAACATGCAGTAGCACTACCTATCAAAATATTTGCATGCAAATTTAGCATTCAATGTGGAAATATTTTTTGGACATTTGATAATTATGATTTATAACGATTATACAATTCCAAAATAAACACAATTATAAAGACAAGGGAAGCACATTATAAACAGTGCAGGCTGCCATCCTACAGCCATCTCATTATTCAGCCAATAAACCAGAGATGCAGTAGCTAGTTCAGTATCTTATTCAATATACAGTAAATAAAACTTGAACCTGATGCCTCACTGAAAGGGCACAGCTTGATGTTTCTGCTTTTATCAGACATTCAATACAGCTGGTACACGTTAGAATCTAGTGCAACTTTATTCCATCATTATTAATGCCGAACAGGAATATCGGGCCAATTGGGTTACACGACAGTCACGAAAGCTAAAAATAAAGTCTGCTGTGTTTTTGGCCGATATCTTGTTTTAAAGCTACGACTAGAAATACTGTGTGTACGTGTGTGTGTGCATGTACGTGCGTGTGTGTTTCCAGCTAGAATACAGCAGCACATTATCATCATTTTAATTATTTATTCATAAGAGTTAAGCTATTAATCTAAATATATACAAATGACTATTAGTTTGGTTGTTTATTGCCAATTTAATATCATGTTTACACTTTGGTTACATTCATGACAGGAAACGGTTGATCACAACACCAGATTAATCAACTCACAAGCAGAGGCGAGTAGGTAAAAGGTCCTGAGCAAACATTTCCGAGGGGCCATTCTGGCCAGTGTTTATTGCCAATATGTTATAAAAAATCTGACCCCAACGACAAATGTATGAGACCCCAGTTTGTAGAATTTAAAGTACTTTAATTATTTCGAATATTTTATCACCGCTGTGCCTTTTACACCCGTAGAAACTATTCCTCTGCATTTCACACAAACCGTGCAGTGAAACATACTACTAGTTCATTCCACTAGGGGGCAGTGAGAAAGCATGCACAACACTGTGGTCAGCACTAGCCACGGCACTCAGGTGATTTTCAGTCATGACCAGGACCCACATTCAGGTACAGGAACACTTAGAAAATCATTCTTTGCTCCACTTACCACTGTCGTTCTTAATTTTCTTCTTCCCCTTCTCTTAACCAGATGGATAACTCCTCTTCATTTTCCTTTCAGCTTTACTTACAATTTTCTGTCCATTAATTTAGCATCACGGAGATTAACGCAAGATGAGATGATGGGATTGACGTGTCACGCGGTGCATTTTTCTGGAAGTTTCTTACTGAGATCACATCATTGCAAATAGAGTGTCACAGAGCCCCTAGTGGCTCGAGGAACCAAACTGTTCCCCAGCTTGCTTGTTCATATCATGTGTCTGTTCACAAGTTTATATAAACCACAATCATGTGCAATCTGTGTCTCCAGTTCACCTTAGTTGCATGCTTATGGACTGTGGGAGGAATCCAGAGCACCCGGAGTAAACCCAAACAGACACTATAAGCTATTACAGACAATGCTGCTCACTTTTAAATAATAAAAAAAAGTTATTTAGGTTTATGTCGCATCACAGAACAAGAATAAATACTCCCATTACATCTTTTAGATGTACCTACAGTTTCACACCTATTACTTACTCACTTTTTGATACAGTAGTTCAAATAACATAAGCCTTACATCCTTATATCGTTCAACTGATTGACTAAGGTTTTAACAGCTAACTGGTATATAGAAAAAAATGTCTGTACTGTTTTGTACTTATCTTGCCTTGCTTATCCTTCACTTTACTTCAGGTTTTTATCATGATTCATCAAATCTGAAAATGGTGCTAAACAATACAGACATTTTCAGATACAGTTTTTTCGAGATAAGGAATTTGATAGCTTTAAAATGTCTATAAACTACGAAAATATAAAACGTGACCTTCCACTTGACAGATGCCGGAACTGTATTGTTGTTAAACCTGTTGCTAGAAATCGATAGTTTCCTATTGAGAGCTGATCCTTTTTATAGTCCCGGTTTCTAACAAATCAATAAAAACAAAATCATGTTACAGCCTGAGCAACTTGATTTTACAACCTTAAATAAGGGAACGATAAAATAAATAAATCGTTCTGTACAGTTCAATGCTAGCTTGACTATATTCTCTCGGCGTTAGAAATCTCATCTCGTCTCATACCTGCTCAGTTTAAATTCAAATGATACAAAAAATGGAGTGACCTCGGTCAAAACAAAGCATTTCTATAGCTGGGTACTCTTATTGATCAAGAAAGCCTCAATTGAGGCTTCATTTCATACCAAAGCTGGTGAGGTCAGGAATCTGTGCAGGTCACAGATTTTATAAAACAAGTATATTTTTATTGAGCTTGGGATGTGCAAAGGTGTGCGGTAAAGTAGGAGCATTGGAATTGCAAACATTTATGTCTTAATGTTATAAGGAATGTTTTAAATTTTATTCAAATGATTATTGGTGTTGAAACTAAATAGTCACACCCGAATACTTTTGTCCATCTGGTATTTAAGTTGGAATACTATACTAGTCCATGACTGCTGAGATCTGGGCCCATATTTATCAAACTTCTTAGAGTGGAATTTTGGACTTAACTCTGAGATTAGGAGCAAATCTAAGAATTTTTCAGCACTTAAGTGTAAGTGCAAGTGATCAAAACTCTTAAGTCTAAGAATCACTCTTACTCTCCCGAAAAGTTAAGACTGCTCCAGAGGTCTCTTAAGTTGCTAAGAGTCGCCACTAGGGGGGGATAAATGTCATCTCACCATCAACTACACGCAGTAACACCGTCTCAGCTGAATTAAAAGTGCTGATGCTTCGGTTTCCTTTTACAATCCATGACTTTAGTGATCACAGCAT
>JAOUQU010007476.1:0-18608 GCA_028566735.1 Ammoglanis amapaensis | reverse complement strand
TAAATGGTATTTTTAGTCGACTATTAGTCGATTAGTTGAAGTAAATGACGACCACTGGTCCACCAGCAAAATCCTTGGTTGTGGACAGCCCTACTTCTCAGTTCGTATTTTGATTGCATGGGCCCAAATACACTTACACTAGACGGAAGGAGGTAATAGCTTCAATGTGTGTCACTGATTTGTTGTTGTAGAAGGTGCTAGTGTAGCAAAGTTTGTGTGGTTTAAAATGTTATCTTTCGTTCCATGTCTGAATCACTTGGACAAATGAGGCTCTTGAGGAAAAAAAAACACTTTTCATATCGCAGAGGAAAAAAAAGGGGGGACGTGGGAGGAACCACGTATTCGGTGCAGATGTGCCGCGGGGATCCGTCCCGTGGTGAAATGTGATGGTGTGAAAATGTGACACAACCTCGGGAGAGTCAGTGTGGAATTTCAGAGCGGGAACGTCCCATCACCTGAATCCAGACAATTAAAGTGGAATTATAGAAGCAATGGCCTGAGTAATTTGGGGGGGGACTCGAGGCTCGGCGTACCTGCCCGCGGTACCGTTTAACCTTCCTGCTTTGGGTCGTTCTGGTGTGTGGCCTGAAGTGTAAAACTGTTAAAACATGGATCCAGAAAGAGAACATATTACAATCTTGTTTTGATTTTATCTCTTTTATCTCAGAGGAAAAGGCCAAATTGTTTGCAGTTAAAAAATGAGCCGGTGGTTATTAAAATGAATGTTTAGTTTTAATTATTTGGGTATTCTTGATTTAACCCTGCTGACCTGAGCTGCATTGCGGGTTTAACGCCGGCACGGTTCTCTCAGGTTAAAATAATCTTAGCTAAGATCTGATTACTGACGGAGTCGGTAAATATTAGTGCCACATGGACTCAGTTACATTTCATCTCCGTCCCATGAACCCTCTCGTTTACACATTAGGAACGACGATGCTAATGAGCACAATGCAACAGGAGCGTAGCCGCCGCACTCGATGTATTTGTTGATATAAAGTGAAACGTGATCTGTTGGGGCTGCTGGGTGGAGAACAGATTTAATGAAAGTCCCTGTTAATGATGGAGGTTTTGGTGCCTTTCTTACTTTTATCTTTTTCTCCTTGAGGTCGTTTGCAGAAGCCCGAACGTGCAGAAAAATATCAGAGATGTCCTGATTCAGTATAATGACCCACAGCAGCTGCTTCGTACCGAGGACTTCACTAACTCACAGAATTAAATATTATTTATGATCTAAAAAGAACTCATGAACACGTGACCATCAACACAACTGTGCTGTTAATAAAATAAAAGTTCCGACCATAACGTCACATTATTACACCATCATTACATGTTCTATTAGCAGTACTAATGAATTAATAAGCACGTAGTTAAGCTATAATATCATTATGGTTTGAAAATATGACATTATTAAATATCATGAGTAGAAATGCTTATTTCTACTCTTATTTATGCTGATCCGAACAGAATTTACAAATTATTTTGGTTGTTACACACTATTTTGTCCAGTTTTCAGAATGTTCTCAGAATTTAAGTTAAGAAAATGTTTGTTACCGTGTTCCTTCCTCTGAATATTATTTCAGACTAATATTGTATTATAAATATTATAAAATTCACGTTACATTTATAGAACATTCTACTTACGTTATAATGAGAACGTTTGCTCATAACATTAACGTTTAATGTTTAACGTTTCCTGTTAGCTGATTTTTAAGAAATGTTTAAGAATCACTTTATGTTTTATTTATATTTATAACAGTTATAACACTTTACTTTTTAAAGAAAAATAGAAAAAACTGGGTTAAAAACAGCAAATCTCTTTTTCGCCTCTTACTAAAGAATTTTTGTTCGTAACACATATTCATCATTCAAACCTTAAACCTTAAACAGCATCTATGGGCTCCAAATAGTTTCTTTATATTTATTATTTTTTATAATTTAAGACATCAAATAAACCTATTCTGGATTATCATGTTCACTATAATCACCCGTAAATAATAGCAAAAATATGCACTTATGATGTCAAAATGTTTAAATAATTACATATAAAATGTATATAAAACAACATTTAAGATATTTATTTACAGTATTTGTTTCTTTATTTCATTTTTCAATTAGTTGTTTCTCTATTTATTATCAGTACACAGAGATTCGAGTCGGATACACAGAATCTCCACTTTCTAAACGACATGTGAACAAACGACTTAAACATTCATCCACTCATTGCTACAAATGGATTAAATCTGTTAGAATTGCATTATAAAAGTTTAACAATGCAATTGTAGATGAAAGATGCTAACAAAGATGAAATGGATATAGAAAATAAAAGGATTAATACTGTCCTGAAAACGTTCTTGTTATCTGAACTGTATTCAATATTGTTTGTACATATAAAGTGTAAAATACTACACACTAGTAGAATTATTTTACTAAATATAACATTAAATTTTCAGCATTCCTACTTACCTCTGCTAGCTCAGAAATGTGTTATCTGATCTAACTGTTGGGCGTAAACAAAACCACCATCCACCGGTCTCAGTCCTCAAGGCCACCAATTAGCACTGGAGATCGGGTTCTCATGGTCTTGTCCCTGTAGGGAGAAACATAAACCTCAATACGGAGATAATAATTCTCCTCCTATCATCACTCCTGCTCCTAATGTTCTCCTCCACCAGTCAGAAGATCAGATTCTTCAAAAGCACCGGGCGATCTTTTGTAGATAAAAAAAACACTCGTTCAAAGTGGGACAAATGCATTATTATTCATTTATCCTGGTCAATTAACTCGGAACAGGGCCGCGATAAATCTGGCAGCACCCAAAACACCGGGCACCGAGCCAGCGTCACATTCCGTCAAGCGCGCATGATGGCGAGATCCATCCGTCTATCATCAGCCTTTATATTACTTCATGTTTTCCAGAGATCGTCCTTTTTGTCTGTATGATCGTGTCAGGAACACGAGTCCATGAGAAGAGGAACGGGCGGCGAGAAATCAGAAATGCACAGTACGATGCTACAATGCTTAGCGTTGGACAGATGAAAACCTAGTGTATAAATACACACCGTAATTAGGGGCTGATGGGTAACAGGTGCTTGCAATAACCAAAGGAAAGGGTGTTGACAGGGCGTGGGACACAGACGAAAACACGCCGAGCGTTGCCTTGGCAATGGCCTTTGTCTGGTTGTAGTCTGGAAACTAGTATAATGGTGGGTCAGCGAACCGGTACTGGAGGACTGATAAATATAAAAAATAGTAGACTGAGGGTTCAAATTCAGATTCTGCTACACAGCCACTGTTGGGTCCTTGAGCGGGACCTTTAACCCTGTCTGTTCCAAAAGGTGACGTACGTTTATTTCTAACCTCGGACCTCAATCTCCAAACAAGTTGCGATATGTGAAGAAAGAATTTCATTGTACTGCACATCTGTATATGTGTCACGACAAATTACAGGCGTTTTATTGTATTGTATTCTTTTCTTTTCATGGTGCTGGCGAGAGCAATACAGCCTGGAGCAGGGTGGCAACCTTGCTGCCGTTAACTGCACCATCAGGGAGTGCGGTAGTGACCTTGGTTTCTATCAGAGAAACTAACCGTGACCTAATTGTGTTAGATGTTTTCAGACTCACCTACGTAGCCATCTGGGATAGATTCAGGACGGTCGTAGATCAGGACGCAGAATCCTTGTGCTCCTCTCAAACTTCTTTTCTTGGGGTCGATCCCACCGGGGACTCGAAATGTATTCTAAAAGCAAAGCTTTAAAGTTCTTGACTGAATTAAGTCTCGGCTGTTCTTTCAGGATGAAATCCAACGCTCTGAAGCCTTCTTTGCTGATTTACATATATATATATATATATATATATATATATATATATATATATATATATCAAGCGAGAGACATGTTGGTGGCTACATGGTATCTGGAGAAAAGAGAAGAAAGCTGGTTCCTCGTTCGTCCTGAACAGCCGGTGTCCTCCATTGCACCAAAGGGATTCTGGGTCTGTGGCAAATGCAGCAAGTAAATCACTTTCAGCTTTTAAGGTCATAAGTCAGGTACTTAAACCCTCAGAACCCAAATCTTCAGATTAGTAATGCCAGTCTGTATTACCTGGTATAATGTTAAAAGGAAACATCGCTACTTTCCCCATTAACATTACTGGACTGGTTTCATACTCGCTTAGTGATTTGTACATTTCTGAATTTAGCAGACGCCCTTTATCCAAAGCGACTTACAATTACAACAATACACCAATCTGAGCAGTTGAGGATCAAGGGCTATACCTTGAAGGCCCAGCAGTGGCAACTTTGTGATAGTGGGGCTTGAATCAGCAACCATCTGATCGCTAGTCGCCCGTACCATAACCCCTAAATTTTCTGCTTTTAGTAGACGTCTTTAACCAAAGCGACTTAACAATTACGACAAAACACCATTTTGAGTGATTGAGGATTAAGGGCCTTGCTCAGGGGCCCAACTGGAGAAAGTTGTTGGTTCAATTCCGAGAATTGGCAGGTCACAACTGAAGTGTCCGAGAGTACGGCACAGAACCCTTTTACCCTGGGTGCCATGGCAAGAGCTGCCAACATTCTAGGCATGTGTGTGTGTGTGTGTGTGTGTGTGTGTACTCACTGCTGCCTTCTAGTGTGTGTTCATATATGTGTGTAAGTGTGTGTTTCGCTGCACGGATCGAGTTAAATTGTGCTTTTGAAAAGTATTTTAATAAAAAAAAATAAGTAAACACAATTTGACACTTACTAATAAATTATTTAGGTGCACCCGGTTTTCTAGATTTTAAAACATACAATGATAATAAAGTTTTGGTGAGATGGTCTTACAATAATTATTCATACTTACAATAATGTTTTTTTTATGTGATTGATATGCAACTTGCATACCACCCTATTACATCATAAGTATGAAATGAATAAATAATATTCTATATCCTCAACTGTGTTTAGATCAAATATTTAAATCTCATGCTTGATCATTCAGGCAAATTCCACCATTACAATAAGTTCCCCAAGCAAATGTAAAATATCACTAAATAATAGTTAATAAATATTGTTTTAATTACAAAAAAAAAGATTTAAAGATTTAAAATCCCTGGGCATTGGAGTGTTTATTTAGCAAGCCAAGCAAGCTAATTTATCTGTAATTAAAGATAAATGCTAACAGCTGCTTGACCAGATCGACTTTAATAGAAGAAAACAGATTCGCTTTATTCTTTCATTACAGTTGGAAGAAGAAAAAAAAGAGGAAAAGAAAATACAAAGAGAAATTAAACTTTGTGTTTTATCTCATAACAATTAGCCGAGTTGGATATTCTTAATCTGTGTGTTTCTTTTTGCTTCTTAAGTTCCCATAATGTGTTTCTGAAATAAAAACAGGAACTATTTAGCTAAGAGATTGGGGTGCAAAGTGTTTTTTAAATACAAAAGCTCATTTTGACCTTCTGCACTCACGTTTCTAGAATGTGGGATTCATTCGGGCTTTAGAAAGTTTTTGTTCAGATGAAATTCAGAATAAAGAATGTAATAAAGAGAGGATGGAGGATTGGAGGATTTTAAAGGGATTTGGTCTGTATAAGTGAAATACAGTCGTGTTCACTGGGAAATAAAAGAAGTAAAAGATCTACTGTTATACATTCTGCTCTAAGAACTACAGCTGTTTAAGTATAAAACGATTTAAAAACACACAAATAATTGTGTCACAATGGACAGGATTGTTCAATAAAAATAAAATGAATTTCAGTTTCTTCCCTGGACTACCTTTGCTGACCACAGCCGATAAGGAACACCCCACAAGAGCTGCAATTTTGTAAATGCCGCTCGTCTATCACACTTTGATTCTTGTCAAAATTTGTGATTTTTTTCTCTGCCTTTAACGTCAACTTTCCGGATGAAACGTCGACGTAATATATCCCTCTCGTTAATAGAATCAGTGATTAAGAGATAATCAACGTTACTCACTTCACCTCACTAGACAGATCGGTATGTCATACACAGTGTATGTACATTAACATTTTCAGCATTTAGCCGACACCTTTATGCAAAGGGGATTGCCGGGTACAAAGGAGCGATTGATGAGTGTTAAGGGCTTTGCTCAGGAGCCCAACAGTTGCAACGTGTCGAGGCTCGAACCTTATGACCTTCAGAGCTCTAGCCCAGTAGGCAAAAAGCCACCACTGTTCTAGGTTTAAGCGCTTGCTGAATTAAATTATGATCAGGCATTCAGATCAAGACCCTGCAGCTTCAGACATTTTGAAATAGAGGAAGCTTGGCAGAAATAAATGCACTCTTAACTGACTGCTTCGTGTTTGCTTAATGAAATGGAAAGAAAAAAAAAACCATTAATCTGGCAACATTCAAAAAGCTTCATTGCTCTGATAAACTCAATCTGAACTCCCTGCTGTATGTCTGGACAAAATATGAACCCACATCACCGGATTAATACCATATCAAGAGGTGCTTGTATCATTGCTGGAGACGGACTGAACAATAGATATTAAGAAAACAATGCAACAACAAGAAAAATATCCATCAGTAAACATGCAAAACTAGACCTAGGAGATGGGTCACTGTTTAAAATGGCAGCGGCCATTGGAGGCTTCATGACGAGTCTCTGAACGTCCTTAATTTAACTCCTCCACAGGCGAGACAAAAACCCCATCAAACATTTGTAGAGAGGCCTAAACGTGGCTCTGACAGCTGTTAAATGGCTATAGGCAGACATGTAAATAAGCTAATGATCATTATTTACTCGTGTACAAGTCGACCTGTGTTACCCAGTTAAATAATAAACAGCTGCTGTGCTAGAACTTTCTCCAGATGTTACATTTACATCCATCACTGGTAGGATCTCACAACAAGATGAAGTATACATAAGAATGAGTGCCTATTTTCTCAAAGACGAGCTAAAATAGCGCGAGTCTTCTGGATTCTGAAGTCCGTAGTTAGAAATTTGGCAATGCAACCGGTCGAATGGACCTCATGTAGTGGGTAGTATTGGCAATGCAGATTGTGCAGCAGATTATAATTGGCTATTATTGACTATTCGGTCTACTGAACACAATGAGGGACAGTTCAAAGATTGGAAGTGGTAGGTAGGTGGGTAGGTAAATAGGTAGATAGGTAAGTAAGTAAATAGGTAGGTAGGTAGATAGATAGGTAAGTAAGTGAGTAGGTAGGTGGGTAGGTAGGTGGGTAAGTGAATATGTAGATAGATAGGTAAGTGGGTAAGTATGTATGTAGGTAGGTAAGTGGGTAGGTAGATAGGTAGGTAGGTAAGTGAGTAGGTAGGTAGGTAGATAGATAGGTAGGTAAGTGGGTATGTAGGCTGGTAGGTAGGTAAGTGGGTAGGTAGATAGGTAGGTAGGTCGGTAGGTAGGTAAGTAAGTAGGTAGGTAGGTAGGTAGGTAGGTAGGTAGGTAGGTAGGTAGGTAAGTGGGTAGGTAGGTTGGTAGGTAGGTAAGTGGGTAGGTAGATAGGTAGGTAGGTCGGTAGGTAAGTAAGTAGGTAGGTAGGTAGGTAGGTAGGTAGGTAGGTAAGTGGGTAGGTAGGTAGGTAGGTAGGTAAGTGGGTAGGTAGGTAGGTAGGTAGGTAGGTAAGTAAGTAGGTATGTAGGTAGATAGATAGATAGGTCGGTAGGTAGGTAAGTAAGTCGGTAGGTAGGTAGGTAGGTAGGTAGGGAGGTAGGTATGTAAGTGGGTAGGTAGGTAGGTAGGTAGGTAATTGGGTAGGTAGGTGGGTAGGTAGGTAGGTAGGTAGGTAGGTAAGTGAATAGGTAGGTAGGTAGGTAAGTGGTATGTAGGTAGGTAGGTAGGTGGGTAGGTCAACAAAATTTGTTCAAGCCAAGCATTTCTAATTGTCTTCATAGCACTAAATGTTTAAATCGAGGCCGTTAATATTTTTTTTTACTAAACTGCAAATTCTTTGAATAATAGAAAAACCGTCTCTCTGGGTCTTTAAATGTTTGTCTATGTCGTTTAAATTTAAATATTTTACAAAAGATAAAAGTAAAAGCTGAAGGTTTTGTGCTAGCATTCGATTCTTTTACTTTTCAATGTATTTGCACATTCATGCGCACAAAGACTGAAAACACATCTGTGAATATTTTAATTGTTTATGACATCAGAAGTTTTATTTTAGGCGTATCTAGATTTTGTATGTAGATTTCAGACATCCTGTGCCTACTTCCCGTCCGCTATGTACTGTTTATGCTGTTTAATTGAAGGTTTCTCTTTGTTAGAGCTGCAGTTCTGGACCGACTCCCAATTGCCTGAAAACAAGCGGCCGTCGAGCCAAACCGAACAAAATTAGCTTTGCATCTCAGACGCTCTGCCTCCACATGTCCAAATAGTTTGTGCATGCCCTAAACACATTGAAGCCAGAGGGTTGAATTGCAAATTTCATAAGTCAGATCTGTGCCGTGCTGTTCATGGAAATTCTTACATCCCCACACGACCCCTGAATTGCTTCAGTATTCTGTGTGAACCCACAGAAGTTTGCTCGCTTGCTGCGGGTGTGTTACGGATGTCGAGTTTTTAAAGGTTGTATTTGAGTCTTTTAGGTATTTTATAGTTCTGGAATAAACATTACCTTGCCATGGTTGTGTCTTCGATGTGTTTAGAGGAAATCAGGAAACACACAATGTATGTTGTGTAAGATCACAACTGCAGGAAGTATATGAACATCAGAAACAGAGATCCCGAGATAGATTTGTGTATTTGCTTAAGTATTAATTGAAGTATTTACTACTTATTTAAAGTATTAATGTTCTGTGACGTCATAAAAAACTGATATACTACGCCATACCTGTTACACTATTTTGTATAGATATAGTTTTGAACACATGTGCTCGAACAAAACAATGACTACAATTTTATTACTTTATAATATATATATATATATATATACCACGATGCAGTTAATTAAAAAATCTATTGTGAAACTGAGTTACAGTTGGACAATATTAATTATGCGATTCATACACAAGTCACACACAAATCCCCACACTATGAAACACAAGGCCACTGCGTGTGTATGTAAACACTTTTTGCCAGCACTTCTATCCAGAAAACAGAGCTCCGTTGAAAAGACTGAGAAAGTGCTCGGAGGTGGTATGGGAAGAGGGGGTGGTTGGTGCCCTTGGAAAGGACCAGACAAAGAAAAGGTCTTTGGCTAAATACCCAAAGGAATGCGGCCTGCAGAAATGGGAGCAGAAACAAGATGAGATAAATCGGTTAGCATAGCAGTGACCGAGAGACCTGAATATTAGCTGAGAGAGAGAGAGAGAGAGAGAGAGAGAGAGGTAGAGGGCATGATTGGATTGGGTTTCCAATGTATTTTGGTGATTGTGGAGCTGGCGTTCTCCAGCTCTCCATCAGTGTTCATGCTTCAGTAATGCTGCTGACAAAGCCGAGCAGTGTCAGAACTTTCACGGCGCCTCTGTGACTCCTGCGACGAATACCAACAGCGTCTTAGCTCATTGTTCATCGGTGTCTCCCACATTTAACAGGACAACCTCAACAGGACCAGGAGAACCTCCAGATAACACGTGCCATATGGTTATGAATTGTGAATGAGTCCAGTCATGGAAAACTAGGCTGGATCAAATAGGAATTAGCCTGATTATATCATCAAGTTTCTAGATATTTCTAAATAACCGGCTTGATTGTCTAGGTCAGGGGTGTCCAATCATTTCTGTCTTTTTTTTTTTTTTTGCTAAAAGGGGCCAGATTTGTTGAGGTGAAAATGGTTTGGGGTCGACCATGTTTAAAACAAATGTCAATTGAAAACAAAAGAAGGAATTAATTTATTTCAATCAAAACAAAATACTATTATTCACAGGCTGGGGGCGGTCCGGTGGAAATTTTGATCACGGGCCATAATTGGCCCCTGGGCCACAGACTTTAGACCTGTCTGGGCTACAGTAATTAGTTGCACAGTAGCGACAAACAATTTATTTAAATTTAACACACAGTTTTGAGAATGTAGACGATTGTGGATGCGATCAGCAACAGTAAACGATTTCACAAGATCTTATTTTATATAAATCCGACCTGCAGTTACGGTTGCAGGTCCATTGAATTCAGTGCTTAAGATGCTAATATACTGTATATAATATATAATAAAAAAATTATAAAAGAAACAAAAGTACTTGTTTCCCTGTGCGAATAAAATTCCAACTTTGCTGTCCACACTGGATGTCAAAAGTTAAAGTTTAAGTCAAATCCAGTTTAAGAAATGAAATGATGAATAATGAAATAAAATGTAATATGTAGATTGTGCAGTAGTGTAGCTACAGTCGATATATTGCTTACAAGCCGTATTAAAGGTGATAGTACACGTGCATATGTGCAGATATGTTAAACTGCATTTTGTGTAATATAATATGAATACATGATCCTATTAATGTAACAGTTCAAAGTTGATTTGTTATCAGTTGTGATTCATGGACACGTGCTAAAGTTACTTCATACACTTCTGATATGACTGTAGTTCGGTCTGCTGGTCTTTACAATGTCGTGCATTGTGTCTAAACTAACAGGACAGGTGCTGCCCTCCGTTTGTTTTAACACCCAACGACCTTCTGCTGCTCGCCCGCCCATAACTGGATACAGCCCGAGACAGTCTGACACCAATTAAAAGTCTCCAATTAAGTGCTGAAAAGTGACCTTAATGAGTGAAAACGTTTGTCTGGGGCGCCGCGAACATCCAACCCTTGTAATACGGGGACGTTTTACGTGGCCCGGGTGCCGTTTCATGTTTCGACTGAAGCACGGCACTGTTAGAATACATGGTTCAAATGTTGAGCCAGATGTGTCGGGTATCCCTGATGCCCCCCCCCCCAACCTCCCCCCCTTCCTTCCCTCTCCGTACCCCATGCAGCTTTCTAGAAAGACTGTCGAAAGAAGAAATCAAAACGCGAGAAACATTTGCGGGCCACGAAAACTGTGTGTATCGAATCGAAAGCAAAGCGTAGCTAACACGAATCATTCCATCTGCACACAGCGCGTATTTATGGCTGCCACACCACCACGGCATTTTATTTTCTCTCAGATGGGCGCGGCGGGTATTGGACAAGGTTTTGTTTTTTTTTTGCTCTCCTTTCTTTGAGCTTAAAGCAGAAACAGATGACATGTGAGGAACTGTAAACTTTATGGGAAAGCAATTTACTGCTGAAGGTCACCAGACTAAAGTGTAAATGAAATATTTCAAATATCGACGCACATGCTGAAAGATTTGTCTTAAACTCTGATTATAATAAATGCCGCTATAATTGTGTTTATGCGAGTTTAACAGAATAACTTCTCGGCTAACACTTTGTGGTTCGCACTGGCTATACATGTCACAGCTGCAAAAAAAAAAGTTCCTAAAAATGTTTAACATTTATCAATATTTTTTGGGGGGTGTTTAGGACTTAACATTAATGTCTCAGTTGTTTTATATTTTGGGCTGATAAATGTCTTCGTTATGAGACCGTGTACACAATTAGTGCTGATAGTTTCATTATTTACTTTTGTATTTCTACACTTTCCTCGCGAGGGAGTCCTTAATTACTTCCTTTAATAAATATTTAGGACGTTGTGGTTTTATTATTTCATTTTTTAGAATTAGGACTTATCTCAATAGTTCTAAAACTAAGTTCTAGTTTTCTACTTTTGCAGTCGTTATGATGCTTTGCAATGTGATCATTTCCCTTCTACAGTAATATATAAATAATTTGATCATAAATGTTTTTACCATGTTTAATTTTCTGCATGATGCTGTCAGATTAATATTACTTTATATATGCTGTATACTTACTGAGTATACTGTTGTACATCTAAAGTATGAAATACTAATACTGTAGTTACTGACTAATTTAATAAAACTCAGTAATTGTAAGAATTTATTTAAAGATTGTTTTTAATACTCAATCACTTATATTTTACACATTATTGACAGTTATAGTACTAAAGTTTAAGCTCACACCTTCTTTCATGGACCATCAGACTGACTTTACTGGTAAGTAACCATGGCAACATTGCCAGGCTAAACTGGCATAAATCCTAAACAATCTTACGTTGGCACAGGGATTCTCCAGCCTGCCATAATTTTGACTTTCTCTGTAGGATTAAATATTCGGATGGTTCGGGAAGATCTAAAACAGATGATGCTGCTACAAGTGGGACTGCAGAAGCGAGTACATGCAAGCAGGCTACGAGCGGGTACAGCTACACTGGGTACCAACGGCAACAACCCTCGTACCTGGAGTTTGCTGAAAGTTATGGAATGAAAACAGTTCCAGGGGAAAGGTTCGGTCTGATGATACTCGAACACAGAAACGCCTGACAAGATCACCTGGATAATACAAAGTACCCGGTGAAATGGCGCTGGCAGCATGGTGCCATGGGGGGTTGATATTAAAGGCCAGAGACGGCCTTGATGTCGTGGGGGGTGGGGGGCAGGGGGGTGACATTAAAGGCCACAGACGAGGAGACTGGAGAGAAACTGGGAGACTGAAGAATGCAGCAAAATCCAGGAACATCTTTAAGAAAAGAAAACCTGAGGCGACAGCTTAACTTTTAACATCACGGTGACACAAAGCATACAGACCAGCACCATACTGGCTTCAGGGCCAGTGTGTGTGTGTGTGTGTGTGTGTGTGTGCATGTGTGCGTGCGTGCGTTCGTGTGTGTGTGTGTGTGTTCTAACAAAAAAAGGTATGTTCAATAAACATCCATCTAAACAATCTATATTATATTACTGTCAAGATTTTACATTTAAAAGTTCTATATTTACAATTATGACAACATACATAAAAGTAAAAATTTAACTATAATAGATTAATAATAAAACATTTTCATGTGTAAACGTTTAGAATTAAAAACTTAACATTGTGATTTACTTTTACTGCTCCTTCTATTACTGAGATTACCTTTAATGACAACATCAATAATAACATCAATAACATTAACATTTTAAAAATAAATTTGTAATATTAATTAGTATAATAATAGTAATAAACTAGTACAAATAATAATAAATAAAAGCAACAATAACAAAAAAAACAACTGTAATAATTAAAATACAACAATAATAAAATAATAATATAACATCGGAACAGTAATAATAATAACAGCAACAACAGAAATCATATAAATAATAATAATAATAATAATAACAGCAAGAACAACAATATTAATTATTACAGTAATTATTAAACTTACAATAACAATAATAACAATAACTGTAATAGAATAATATTTAAAATAAAAAATGAATAATACTACTAATATTAATCTAAAATTACTAATACTAATAAAAGCAACAGCAATAAATAATAATAATAATAATAATAATAATAATAATAATAATAATAATAATAATAATCTGGAAATAATAAATAACTAATAGTGAAATAGGTTGGAAGTGGGTGCAAATTTAGTCATAATAATAACATACAACAATAGTAGTTATAATAATAATAATAATAATAATAATAATAATAATAATAATAATAATAATAATAATAATGATAATAATAATAATAATAATAATAATAATAATAATAATAATAATAATAATAATGATATTTATTTTCCAGTTATTCCAATAACAGAACTACAAGACCTCTGAGTTGAGTTTCATCCGAGCTACACAAATAAAACTACACAAACAAAATGACACAAGTGAAATACACGAGTCGGTGGATTTAACTTGAATGATTTCGGCTCTCGTCTCTGACATTCAGCTAAAATTATCATATGAATCCAACTGTACCTCTAAATGTCAAGTAGATGCAGCTGCCCATCCTGCCAACCTTCCGATTAGCATCCGAGTGAACACGTCAGCTTTCATTCATCATCCATTCACTCACACAAGGACTCTCAACCCTTCCAACAATCATTTCATCATTTCTAACGCACGGTTTGTTGCTCCGTGTCTGGGTACCAGACACCAGGCCGCGGTGTGGACAGCACGGCCGGACCATGTTGACATTAATGCCCTCTTCCCTGTGCCAGTTGTTGAGACGTATTTAGGTCACACTACAGATGGACGGTCATCAGGGTCGGTGGCTCGGGTTTCCTAAAGCTGCCATGGCTCTGATGATTGTACCAGATTTGCTGGAAGTGTAGAGAGAATGTTAAAAGAGCAAATACTCACTCGACCACTGAACGCTAATGTCTGTTCAGAGCTTAAACGCTGTCATGATGTTATGATCTGATGTTTACGGACGCGGCGGTGATGTAGGAACGGGAACCTTTAGATGGAACCGCAGTTGAGGTGAAGGATCACATTAAAACATAAACAACATAAAAAGGTGGACCTTAAAGGCAACCAAAATACATTTTTAAAAAACACGGTATGTTTACTTTCTGTTTATTTTCTGTTCATCTTAATCCAAGACTTGCTGACCGGTATAAATGCATGATGATGATGTGCACATGTGACATCATAAGTGCACTGCACTTTCTGAACCGTCTCAAATGTTCAACCTTTTGTTTCATTCTCGTTCTAAATATTTGACTGTAAATACGCTATAGTTCATTGTTCTGTCTGTACAAGATGTTCTGATTTATTTGCGCTGCCCTTGTCAAGCTTCCTCATCCACATTATTAATTGTACTAATAAGGCAAACGTTTTGTTTTTGTCTTTTTTACACTCGATATTGACACAACACTCCCTTTTTTATCCAGTTTACTCCGGACGCTCTGATTTCCTCCCACAGTCCAAAAACACGCAGGTAAGGCAAACTGAAGATATGAAACTGTCCATGACTGTGTTCGATGTGACTCGAATGTTTCTTGTCCTGCCATGTGTTACTTAAAAAGTGTAAAACGTGACGTTAATAAATAACCAAACAAAAATACACTGTGACCGATTGCTAACCTGTTCAGGTTTTTAGTGTATTTGCCCACGATGTTAAGTTAAGGGCTGGTAAAAGTTGCTAATAGATGGGTGGATGATATTAGTTATACATCCACAGATAAATAACAGATAATCTGTACAGTATAATCTGGTTTATGCTTGTTTAGAAAGTCACAGTCATTAACAGATGTGTTAATAAATTAGCTCCTACAGTTTTGTTGTTGTTGTTGGTGGTAAATAATGTAGACATTTTACTTACCGAAATAACTAGAGTCAATCTGATTTGACTTGAACATTAAAATCTCAATCTTAGATCTAAAACGTCTACATTTGTTTTATTATTTTGGCTTTTCGACTCTGATATCACAGACTATAGTTTTAGTTTTGTCGTCGTCGTCGTCGTCGTCGTCGTCGTTGTTGTTGTGTGTGTGTGTGTGTGTGTGTGTAAACCTGAATAAGAAGTTGTGCACCTGTGGAGCAGAACATTTGGCAGTAACACTTCTTTTTCCACGTCCTTTTTTTCAAAAGCACGTCTGTGACCATGATTGATGAGCAGCAGCTCCGGTTGGATCAGCGCCACCTGAGCAACATTATTGAACATGTCTCCGTCTAATACCGTCAATATGTGGGCCGAGCGACCAGGGCAAGAGAGGGACGAATTCGGTTACACCCCGGATCCTGGATGCCGGCCCCCTGAGCAGAGGCGGCTGCTTTGTGCTCTTTTTTTTCTCCACCTTCACAGATAAAAGGCTCCATTATGCACGGTGTTCCTGCAGTGACTGAAACTGGAAGCGTATCGATATCAATAACGCAGAACCATTACGTTTTGTTAACCACACCGACTTTCCTTCCACAGAGTCTTTTACAGTCTGACATGTCTGATTAATCTGCCCTAGTTATGAAAGCCTGTAGGGCAAACGTGTAATATGAGCGGTAATGATAGCAGAGCTTTTAACTCCGAGCGTGTCCCTAATAACATCGAAATGCATCGATATCAAAACACCACGTCCGTTACACCCACATCGAAATCAAAGAAACTCTGGATCTGTTCGGAGTATCGTTTTAAAACCCCTCCGAGAAACTTACGGCCGGTATCATCTGTTACGATGATTAAGTACAAAGCACACGGAACATTGGACTCTTGTACAGGGACGAAACGAACACCCAAAATGGCACCTGAAGCAAAAATGAAAATGGAGCAAATAATGCATGAACAGTGTAGCTTGTATTAACATCAGCCTTAATCAAAAACGACTCACAATTACCAACTGACACCCCATTTTGAACAGTTGGGGGTTAAAGGATTTGCTAAAGGACACGACAGCTTTTTTCACTAATGGTGGTACAGCAGGTAGTCTGGGTGTGAGTGTTACAACTCTGGGAACCTGAATTCGTATCCTGGATTCACTCCCCACCTTTAGTCTAGTCTTTAATAACTGGTTTCCTTTTAGTACTCCAGTTTTCACCAACCCTTAAATACATGCAGTAAGTGAACTGGATTTAAAATCACTTTAAATCACCCCTAAGTGTGACTAAATTACGTCTGCTGAGCAGCGGGTGTGTGCAAATGCCCTTTGTATGTTGTCCTGCCTCGCGCCCGATGTTTCCAGCTGGCTCCAGACCCACTGTGATCATGAATAGGATCAAGCGGTTAGAAAAAAAAATGTATATATATTAATGCAAAGCTCTTCTCAATGGTAGCGGCTTTAATAGCACGTCTATGGGGGTTTTTGAATAGCGTGTCTGTGCCCACAAATTCTTAGGTAGAAAAGAAGTGTCCGTTTTTATCCGCAAAAGCGTCTGGATGAGCTGCAGGTTTTCATACGCACAAGTCCAGACGTTACTCCTTTTTATCGGTTAGTCTAAGGCTTTAAACGCTCGAGCAGTCGTGTTAGGAAAGGACTCGTGTCTGGATGAAATGAAAATGGAGCTGGAACGAAGACCGCACCACTTCTTCTGCAGAGTATTAAAACCAGATCTGACTGTACTGTCATAAAACCCCGTCTCCCTTCCCTCCCGACTACATCAGCAGTTTGCTTCCTCGACATTTTCTTCCCGAGCGCAGCCCAGAGGGAACGGACGGAGTCGGATTTTAATAAAGTTACCACTCAATACAGGATACAAAGTGGCTTCATTTAAAAACAGATGCCAACCGGTGGCCTTTTACTGTCTGGTATTGTTTCGCCAGAATCACCGTGGGCCTTCTGCTCCCATTGCTTTATCAATATCATTGATTTTGCAATAAAAGAAAGATGTATTTGACACTGAAGCATCAGACTAAGAGGTTTTAAAGCCATAAAGTTCAAGAGTGGTGGGAAATAAGAGGTATTAACACTTCACACGAGTAAATGCGAAACGTTTTTCATAAAACAAAACCCGAGGAATGCAGCATTGATTCTGAGCTTGTTTGGGTTTGAGACATCGTTGTCGACGTCGTCCTTATTATTATTATTATTATTATTATTATTATTATTATTATTGTGACTTTGCTGTCTTTATTGCTCTGATTGTTATTATAAGTGATTTTATTTTTACACACACTGTAAGAGTGTTGCATCACGTTTCAGGATTTCAGGGATATGATTTGAAAGACGTGACCTGGTCTTCTAATCCCTCATTAGATGAAATTACATGGAGCTCCTGATAGGGTCAGAGCGATAGTCAAAACCAAAACTTGCCCTTCATTCTGAGAGTTTAACTAAACCGAACGGTCAGATTCGGGAGTTATATGCTGTTATAATCGAAGCGTGTCTACATTGAAATGAGCATCGCATAACAATAAATAAAAAACGTGCATGCTCGAAGCACCTAAATATACTGGAGCACAGAATATACCGTACCTCTTTATCAAATCATTTAGTCATATGAAAAGAACATTAGCGGTAATCCTTAAACCTGGAACGTACAAGGTTATGTAAATGCTGAACCTTGATATTCAACTGTTTTAGACGTATCGAACTGTTTGTGTCAAGAACCTATTTTTGCTTTTCACCATCACGTCCGCCGCTCTTATAAAATGAAATACTTTTATGAAGTAATGGGATTTTTTTTTTCCAGCCGGTCACGGGATCCGATTTCCAGCCGCCAAAGTTGATCAGTTTCACATGGTACGGCATCGGCATTCCAAGTACACTTAAAACAGACCCCAAACACACTTGGACCGGTGGACCAGAGATCAGCACCCCGGCTTAATAATTGCTTTTACACTTCCTCAAATGTTCCGAACGTGGAACTAAACCAGATTCGGGTCTGGAACGAATGTTCGTGTGGGAAAGCACCCTGCAAATAATGTTGTCCATGCAGAAGAGCCGGTGTGGGCGAGCTGAGTCACTCTCCAAAAATGCTCATGTGGCATAAAATAAACATGGCGCCCGCGATCACGTAAGCACGATCCGGTCCGAATCGAAAAGTGCCCACTTTTCTAAGACTGCGACAAACGAGGAACCTTAATCGCATTAAAGTCGCAAGAAAGAAGTAGAAAAATGAATCTGGATTTGGGGCATAAAGAAAAAAGAAAACATGCGTAACGTGTCGGGAAGCAAACGTCTGAATTAAAAGAAGGAAGGAAGGAAGGTTTGTATAATTGCTGGATAATTAGTAGGCAGAGACTTGATACGAGTTACGGGGTGGAGATCTAGGTGCTAGACTGCTGTGATACAACATCTGTGATGTTCGGCACCAGATACGGAGAGAGAGAGATAGAGGGAGAGAGAGAGAGAGAGAGAGAGAGAGAGAGAGAGAGAGGGGGGGGGGGGGAAAAA
>JAOUQU010007373.1:0-18610 GCA_028566735.1 Ammoglanis amapaensis | reverse complement strand
ATTTCGCGCTACAGCCATGTAATGTAGTGTCTCTTGGTGTGGTGGAATTTCGCGCTACAGCCATGTAATGTAGTGTCGTTTAGAGTGGTGGAATTTCATACTGCAGTTGAGTAATGCATTGTATCTCAGTGTGGTGGAAGTTCACACTACAGCCGAGTAATGCAGTGTCTCTTGGTATGGTGGACGTTCACACTAAAGAAAGACGACTTCGTGAGTTAGTGCAGGTCACATGACTTTTGCTCTCTATTGCACATTTGTGGCACCTTCCTCGAATTCAATTAAGGATTCCCAGCAGTGGGCAAATTAACTATGCAAATTTCTGAGAAAAGCTTAAAAATTTATTATTTATTATTATTACATTATATATATTTGAATGTTGCATGATTGATTCAAATTGGAACGTTTCACTTGAATCTGAGGTTCTAAAATGAGGGCATGAGTTTAAAAAATGTGGAAACATCACTTACAGGAAGAGAAACCTTTTGATGTATTTTTGGAGCTGACTTTTACTTTAGAACTGTTGACTTAATGGAAAGAATCTGTTTTCTGGTAAAATGGCAAGACAGATTACAACAGTGGCGCACTGCATGACATCTACACATATTTTCAACACCAGTGGTTTCAAACTTAGTCAAGATTCTGTTTTTCAGAAATACACTTAAAAGGCAGTCCCTGGAGAACATATACTACTTGGAAATTTACTGGAATGTATTAAATGATTTAGTTTCATTACCGTTTAATCCTATTTACAGCCACAGTGGGACACAGACTGGGCGAATACACTAAACAACTGAACAGGTCACTAGACTATTGCAGGGGAACAGAGACATACGCACACAAACACACGGGACAATTTCAGTATCACCAATTAATCTGACTGCACGCCTTTGGACTGTGAAATGAAACATGGGGTACCTGGAGGAAACCCATGCAGATGTGGAGAACATGCAAACTCCAAACGGAAAGCCCCGGATTGCCTTAAATCCAGGCCACGGATTAAACCTACCCAGCCTATTCGCTGTGAGGTCACAGTGCAAACTATTAAGCCATAGTACCGTCCTGTACTGGAATTAACAAGTCATTTCTTTGGTAGCATACTATATATGTCACAACTAAACATATGTTTGCATTGTAATTTATAATAATAATAATAAAGAAAATTGTATTTTTTTACAAGGTTTATAATGAAATCAGTTGTATACGTTGTTCTCCGTTTTTTAATCTATTATTATCTTTACCAAGCAGAAACCTCCAAGCAGACAATACAGACCACAATGACATTAATCATAACAAATCTCTTCTGTTAACAGAGCTGATATAAAATGGGTTTAAACCAACTATACAAAAGTTTGAACTCTGAGCAGTGGCAGACTAGCATGTGCCACACTGTGCCATCTAACCCCAATTTGCTTTTTTCTGGACTGGTAAGATATTAGATATTTAACCTACCAGTTAGCTGTGCAAATAGAGTCAACCTGCTTTTTAATCCAGAATATTTTTTTTTTTAAACATGCGTAGTTGCCTTTCCAACAGTTGTATACTGAATAGATCATTGACAGATTCAGTTGCACAATCATAAGTTCACACAAGTACACATTGTTATCATGCTTTGGAAGAAGAAAAAAAAACATTTCCTTGTACTACAGCTTTTTCTTATGGAAACAATAGCCGTGCAAGATATTCCACATTCCCATATTCTACAGAAAATTCTTTATAAATATGTCTAAATATATAAATTCATATCAAATAATGTAAATTTACTTTTATAAAGACAGTTTAGACATTAAATTAATTAAAATAATGCAATATACTCAATGATCATGATAAATTATAGACACTAAATATCATAATCAATAACATGCTTTGATGATTAAATAAAGTCTAATCTCATTTCTACAAGTGCAAGCTACAAGACACAATGTTATGCACTTACTGTGGAGTTGAATGTGGTCTGTCCTGCTTTCACTTAAAGGAAGCTTTGCACCACTTAAACAAAGTTCCTAGGAGCACAGACACATGGGCGGGAATATCTCAAGGATAATTCTGCAAATAGTGTTGCACATAAAACATAAACACATGCATTAAGCCAGATGGGAATACAGTTTTTATTAGTTAATTATTAATAGATAATAACTTAATGAAAATCTATAGTTTGGCGTCCTATTTCCAAGGTTTTACCAGTTATTGGTGCAAACCGTCTGTTTCCAATTTACAACTTTACTGTCTTTCCATCACCACCCCCAAATTATACACGGTAAATAATTACTATAAAAGCATCACTGACCAAATGTTTATTCTATCCTTCATCCACTGTGGGACTATTGCCCATTGGTGTCTGATGCTACATTCCTTGCATCAGATTTCAATTGTCTTGTTCTTTTACATCCAGCATATCAACTCTCTTTGGCATGGAACCGGGACTACAATGTAGTAAATAGGCATTTATAGGACAATTCAGCATCTCCAGTCAACCTGAGTGCATGTCTTCGGACTGTAGGAAGAAACTAACACACCTGGAAGAGACCGATGCAACATGCAAGCTGCACAAAAAGCCCCTGGACCGTATCATCTAAGGTTCAAAAACCAGCATATCATGCTGTTAGATGACAGTGTGAGCGAATATGGTATCATGTCGTCCAAGATGTTCATTAGTTGGTCCTAAAAAGGTCTATGCAAAAGGATGGACACATTTAAATACAATATAAATATGTGCCTCTTTAATGCAATTTTCTAGTTTAAGAAAAAAGTGACTGTCACTAAAAAGCCTAAACTGTCATGATTAAAGAACATTTTTTGTTACCTTAAAAGTCTTAATACAATTGTGTTATCCAACAAAACTGGACCTCACCCTAATATTGTCTGTTGTACAATTAAACTTTAATTCTGCCAAACGTAACCCATCCAAATATCAATAGTATTCATACCAAATAAGTAAAATAAGTATAAATACAATACATTAGTCTTAGTGAATAAAACTGTTTCATTAACAAATCAATCAATATCGTCACAGTTGGACCCCTGAGTAAAGCCTCCTTAACCTCACACAAACCTAATTTACAGTGGACAGACAAAAGGTAAGACAGTAATTAATGATCAACAAGTAGCAGCATCTATATTGGTATTGTCAATACTCGCCATGTATTTACTTGGTATCAGACGATACCAAATTTTGCCGTTATTAAACTGGTTAGCTGGGTGCCACCCTAGTGGAAGGTTAAATGTGGGATTAGCAACCCACTCCATTACAGACACATTAACTATGGAAACAGTGGAAGCTGCCTGGCGTTCCGCCCGGGACGGAAGGAACTAACAAAGGGCATTAGGGTTGCTTAGTACAGAATGGTTTAGACTAAATATGAACAAAACACAGCAGAGCACAAACATACTGAAATGCAGGATAAATCACATCCTGACCTTGAATGTCAGACTAATTAATTTTTTTACGGGAGAATCAAGTAAACATAAAATGGTACGAGTAACGGCATCATCAAATTACAAATGATCTCTATTTACTCTTTATGGTTAAATTGACACTCTGTCTAATTACTGAGTCAGAATGGCATGTTTCCAAATTTCTCGCAACTGTAGCAGGACCTTTGTGTTAAATCCTGACTATGACCTTTGACATTTGACTGAAAGTGAAATAATCCCACAAGCACATGGTCATGGGGGAGTGGAATGTGTAAAAAGAAAACAATTCGTGGCTTAATGATGCACGTTAGAAGCAATGGCCGACCTGTGTGGACCGGTTCCACAGAAGAGTTCCTGTGGCAAAGTTTGCTGACTAAGTGCTGATGTTGCATCGGTATCCCAACCCCCCCAAATCT
This sequence comes from Ammoglanis amapaensis, assembly GCA_028566735.1. NCBI lineage: Eukaryota > Metazoa > Chordata > Actinopteri > Siluriformes > Trichomycteridae > Ammoglanis > Ammoglanis amapaensis. The sequence continues at coordinate 14,783 of JAOUQU010007373.1, read as the reverse complement.
TGTTCCCACTTAGAGGATTTAGAGGAGCTGCTAGATGCCAAAACAAACCTTCTTGTGAAGGTCTTGTGGAATCTGTGCCTCAACAAATGAAAGATGTTTTTTTTTTCAGAGTTTAAAAGAACTTCATGTTAATACTGAGGTGATGATTGAGTTCTGAATGTGGTTTGTTTTGTGTCACTGCCCCCTGGTGAAATCTTCTAAACAAGCTTATTTGTAATGGAACCCACTGTTGGTTCTTGTGACTGGAAGAGTCGTGCTTATAAAAGAATTCATCCTAATGCATGTTGCTCGAATATATTTTTTGATCATTTAAACAATTAATAAATATTTCAGCTTGTCCTTACATATTTTTTGATCATTTAAACAATTAATAAATATTTCAGCTTGTCCTTACATACACATGATTATTATAATTACAAGCCAATGCAATAAGCCTAAACTTAAAAGCAAATTTTAGTTCACCAATAGGTATTATGTTATCGTAATGTACTACAATTAAAGAAGAAAATGTAGTTAAAGTAAAACATTTAAATTCAGTTTTGTGAACTTCTTAAAAAAGTTTTTAAATCGTTTAAAGGGCATCAATTGTATTTAATGTCAATTTAATATACGCTGAAACATGAACTACATGGCCTTCGGTAGAACAAATAACTTATTCTTAATTATATTTATCCGCTTTAATACAACTGGCATTAGAATATAAATAATTTTAAATGTATACTTACAATAATTATATAAAATAATACAAACTGCTCATCTTCGAGTCAAATGTAAATCCGTTTAATGCACTTATTTTGCTTCTTGAAAAATATTTTAGATATTTCCAGAATTTAAAAATCCAGTTTTTGCTTGCTAAGTAATGAAATCGTTTTATTGTCCCTGTATTTTTTTTTTTGAGTGAATTTGCTCATTTGTTAATTTACATTAAATTTATATTACAACCAATCAGCAGAGAGAGAAAAAATCCGCCCCAAAGTGAACCGATTCTTTGACTGATGAACCGAGTAAATAAACCAACGTAGGATTCTTAATAACAGACGTGATTCGATTCCACGGAATGCGTTCGAAAAGAATCGTTTGGGATGGTGATTGTTTGCCCACTCGCACTTTAAATATACAAAATGAATCAATGAGTATTGGAAAATAGCTTTTCATTGTATGAAATAGGTGAGAATCATATTTGATAGTATATATAGTTTGTTCTATAAAAATAAAAAGCTAATTGTCCTTTAAAGTGTCACAGATTGGCTTAAATACAGATACATTCATCTGTGTAAAATGCAGAAAAGGAGAAGTGTTTTAAATTCTAAATTAATGAAGCAAGGTGTATAAAAATTAGATAGTCTTAAAGCAGATGTTATCAAATAGATGTAGAGTAAAATGATTTATAATGTAGTTATTGCATACATAATTGATAAATATAGACATTCAGACAAAAGCAATATATTCATTTTATTCTAATTTAAGAAAAGTCTTTTACACAACCATGCTCAGCAAAACTGGCAGTACACAGGACATCCACACTCCACATCAGCTGTAAGAAAGTAAGCATCACAGATAGAATAACATTCAAGAAAAAAATTAAAAGTAAAAACTGAAATGAAAGTAGATTAGTTGGCAGAGCGCGCAAAATAACATAAAAAACTGAATAAACTCCGGCCATGCTGATGTCTTGCCAGACTAGAATTTAGCTTTTACACACAAACCTATAAAACACTGCAGTTTTGCTGATTGGCATATGTACAAAACATTACAAAAATAAAGATATTCATAGCCAATTTACATTTTATTAATTTAACGTTTGGTACTTGAAGCAAAATCACTAGTTGATGTTCCCCAAAAAAGAACCCAGCTTGTAACAAAATGAAACTTTTAATAACATCCATAAAGCAAAAACATGCTGAATTTTATAGTTGGCTAGTCATCAGTTGATGTAACCACTGACCAAAAATTCTGTATAAAATCTATAAGGTAGCTAACTTACAAGATGCTGTCTATTAAAAGTCTCCGAGTTTGAAGACCACTCTGCGCTTTAACCCATATCCAGTCTTGAATAAGAAGGTTAGCAAGCAAAACTTCACCAGCAGCCATAACATGAGAAATATTTGTTAAAATAGAGTAATGAATCAGTAAAACACTGTGACATATGTAAGCATCCGAAATACAAACACCTCGTTACTTAACCTTATTACTCATTCTGCTGATTTGTGCTATTTGGCTTGTGCCAAGTTGTTGATGAGGGGATCCAAGTCATTAAAGTTCTGGTCTTCAGTGACTGGTGATGTACTCGCACAAATAAGCCTGCGTTAGACTGCGCAGTTCTTCTAGAGCGTAATCCTCAGGCATAGGCAGGCGTCCTATGTGGGGTGCTAGATGGCACAATGGGATTTGACGTAAATTCGAAGTGCCATGCTGAAGACTTAACACCACCCGCAGGATGTTAGCCAAACGCTTAGCCATTTCTGCGGAAAGATAGGAGAGAAGTGAAAACTAATACACAAAAATTCATAGTTATCTGTGCACCATAAATACAGACTATTTAAACATATACACGTTTCAGTTACACACTTCTGTAATTGAGCCTTAATCATGCAGGTAAAACAAACTTCTTAAAATGTTGTTATTCTTTTATAATGTAGATGATTTAAAATGCAGAATTTTGAGCACCGAACCTGACTGAGCAAGTCTGTCTTTGGCTTTAGAACATGGAAGGAGTTCAATCCTGCTGCACAAAGACGTCACGTCACTGTGTAGCCGCTCCAGCTCGTATCCAGGACTGTCCATCTAAACACAACACAATCTTGTGTAAATACTTTTTAATAGTCGGAACAAGCACTCCATAATGGAGTTGTAATATTTGCATCACTAACTGAGGTACCTGCTGAATGGCTTTAAGAGTTCGAATTACACCGATGTAATCTCTGTAGACGCAACCCGAGGTATCCCAGTCCTGAATCTGAGCGCTGCGCTCAGGTAATGCCAAACCTTCCAGAAACTCCATCAGGTAGTTATGATTATCGTTTATGATGCAGTCTACAGGAGCAGAGCAACAAGAAAAATGATAAGGGTGCGGTTAAAAACTTAAGTAGTCTAACTAGTGATCGTTCTATGTGGTCATTGATCTATTACATCTACACCCTTACTGGACTATATTAAGGTAACTAAACAAAGCTTTTTGAATGACTGACCAACCTCTTGACCTAATATTTTGGACATTACACAACTTCCACAAATATACAAACCTGAAGCCAGGTGCTGGATGACCAGTCTGTGGCAGTGATTCCATTCCCCGGCCTTGTAGAGATGAAGTGCTTCCAGATGTTTGTCTCCTTCTCTGCGGGCCCGAATGGCCTTGGCGTTGTGAATCCACTGCTCAGGGATGAGCAGCTTATCGACGAGGAAGAGCTCCTTCTCCCTTGATTCATCAGTGTCCTCCAGAACACAATGCTGGTTCAGCATCTCTCGCACGGCACGTACACGGAGTCTAAGCAAAAGTAGGGCAAAAACAATGTCTGTGTGGAGAACAAGAACCTGTGTGGAGACCCTTAATGGGAGAAATACACGTTTAGTGTAAAACATTCAATTTTATTCTAAAAAAGTTTTGAAAAGCTAGCCCATCACTGCTAATGTCCAGGTTCAAATCGTCAAGCCGGATGCCTATACAGGCATGATTGGTCAAGTCTGAGTGAGCGATAAACTGCTTTTATTTTTCTAAGTATTATATTTTTAATTATTGAGAAAACAAAAATACATGATGAGAGAACTTCCTATTCTATTTGTTTTTTACTGATGTCTATTTAACCGTTTGGCTTGTTAACCACGACCAAAACAACTAGCTACGATTTTCCTTATCATAATAGAAACGGATGATTAACAAAAATCATTATTTTTTCCAAAACCAGTAACCTGCATAAACTGAACTAGACTTTGGGGGCAGCAAAGTCCGAGACTACTGAACTCACGTTGGTTCTGGGATGTGTAGCAATACAAATACAGCCTGCTCCCACAATCCTACACTCTCAAGCTGTGCAGCATAGCTGGCATGCAGGATGCCCTGGCAAGGCTCAGACAGATGGGTATAGTTTAACTGCTGCAGCACATTCCACAGGTGCCAGCACAGTCTGTAGTCCAGTTGGTTGGCGGTCACTGTGCTAGGATCCAGCAACTGGCTCATGCTGTAATGCCTGAGAAAAAAACAGTTCTGAGTTCTTTAGGGTTGATTAAAAGGACTTATTTTGTATTCTTAAGAACTTCAAATGTAGAAACCGCTTACTTGTCACTGTACAGTTTGAGCAGATGAAAGCAGACATCAAAAAGGTCTTTTTTAGAATCTGTGTCTTCCATATCCAGTTGCTCGGAGTCATCCATGTAAGGAGGGAGAGGTGGACAAGCATACTTTATCCCGTCCTCAAAGTTCTGACATGAACAAAATGCAAATACTAAAGGTTACATACTTGTTCCGGTAAATACAAGTTTCAGTTAATAATCAGTTAGTGATTTAAGCAAACAGGCGTGTTTCAATTCACCAAAAACACTTCAAGTTGCCTTTTTTATAGGACTACATTGCTGTACTTTCCAAATTCTGCGAGAGAATAAAAGGAAATGCTTTCTCTTGCCCTACACAACTCATGAAGTAATGGTAATTACCACATGGCACCTGTTAACTGATGTATAGGGTCTGGTTCTGCCCACTTTCCTCAGAGCGTATTGGCAGTCCAGTGATGATGCATCAGCGGCAGTTAGAAAAGAAGTAGTGATTGGCTGCACGTGTGTCAGAGAAGAAATGTGCTAGCCCTCATCCCCGTAGTGGTGGGGAGATTACTAGTAGATTGGGGTGGGAAGGAGTACTATGTTTTTGGTAATTGGCCCTCCAAATTGAAAGGAAAAATGATTAATTGGAAAAAAAAAGTGTACAAAGTGGAAGCAAGAGGTGGGTCCAAAAATTCATGAACATGATCACTATTATAAAATCGTTTTTTTTTTACCTGAAAGGCAGCCTCATATTTGGAAAGAGCATCTGCCACGGAGGCAGTGGGAGGCAGCATGTACCACAAGTGGACAGCCAAGCAGCGTTTCCAGTCCAGCTCAGAACACACATTTATATAACAATCTGTTGACTCCCAAACCTAAAACCAGCAATCAGAATTCAAATAAGGAAATTCAAAAATAACAAACCATTGCAAATTATAGTTCATCCTTGTTTATTTGCAGACTGTACAAACTTTAGCGACTTACAGGTTTGCCTGCAAGCAAGGCGAAAATGCACAGTCTCTCCTCTTGTACAAAAGAGTCGCTCTGCATTCTGTACCAATCTGCCAGCTGCAGAGCCAAAAGGTCTCTGCTTAACTGCGAGCCAGCTGCTTGGGACAACATGAGGGAGAGACGATGGTCTCCTACACACACAAACACACGATCACAATACTTAGTTCAAGTGTTCAAATCAGGATCAAAATCAAAGCATAAACAGTGGATGGGCATCTTTTATTTCTCTCACCGCTTTTCTGTGCTAGTTTGCAGGCCTCACTTATGCAGAAGCCAGTCAGGTAGCTAAAAATTGCACGGACATGATTGTGCCCCTGCGTCTGACAAACTTCTTCCTGGATGCGGCTGGCGGCACTTTCGGCTAACCAGTGTGAAAAGCTTCGTCTTCGTGCCAGCTGCTCTTGATAGGCCTTGGGACCTTGTTCGGCCTCCAGGTCTCGGTTTCCCAGCCGGCCCCAAAGAGCCGCACACAGCAGCCACACCTGTTGCCAGTGCCCGAGTAGGGCTGATGGGTGGAAAATAAGAAAAAATGTTTACCTAGTGTCTAGTTACTTTAATTCATTAACTATTAACTATAAACCCTGGTAAATGGGTAAAGTTAATGATATAATTCCATGATCAACGTACAATTTTCAGCTCCAGCCTCGTTGTTTGCCTCTACAATCCACTTGGCGTAATCATGCAGGGCATCTAACCCATTCTCTGGCGAGACGAAGGGGCAAACCTCCTCTGTGCTAATAAAGCTGTGATGGAGTTTGATATCAAGCGGCTGCTGGTACACTGCCAGGCTCTCTTTTGTCTTTTTAAGCTCCATTCCTGCTACCTGTTCAATGTGAACCTTAAAAGAACTCTCGATTCTGAAACAAAATCACAACGGTCAAGTTGTAACAAATCTTAAATGTTTCTAAATGTATGTTCATTTGTAAACATTTAAAGGTGTGATGAAAACTTTCTAAACAATTTAACTCACGGTCCTCTTTTCATAGGTTTGGGCAAAAAGCCAAAACCCATCGAGTCTGTAGTCTGCCCTTTTGAATCGGGTTCTGTGCTGAGAGAATCTCCACAATGCACCAGCATCCAGTTTGGCCCCCAGCCCACCCTGAATGAGCGGCCCATGTAAAGAGCTGAATCCATCAACAGTCGGCCTTTTCCCTGAGTGATCGAGTTCTTAAGGGGCACGGGACCCCCAAGTCTGCGTGCACCCACAGTCTTCAATGTGACCTCTGGAACTGGAGGAGGAAGAAGGATTGAAGGGCCAAGCGAGGGCCAAGGGCTCTCTGGCCCAGCGTGCTTGCCTGACTTCTGAGAACTGGATCCAAAAGGTTGCTCTGGCAGCTGTCCGAAAAGCCCTCCACCTGAGATGAACTTGCTCTGTAGAAGGCCACCAACTGTCAGGAAAGAAACAGTATCTGATATAAAAATGTTCATTGGGCTCTTTGCTAAAGCAGATTAAATCAAAGTGTCATAAAGTACTAACCTGAAAGCCTGCCTTGGGTTTTATCTAATAATACCCGGGGAGAGGCTACTTCCATGAGTTGCTCATGGAACAGGTCACAGTCATCGTCACCCATGAACAGAGACGCCTTCATTATCTATTAAGCAATAGTCAGAACGGTTAAGCAACATTCAGTGTGATGCTAAATTCAAAACTGACTACAGAGTTGCATAGTAAACATAATGATGTAAATAAATAACAACAGTTTGTATATATGTATTTAATATAAACAGATTCTTCTCTAAAAGAATTACTTTCAGAAATGTGCTTATTAAAACGAGGAAAAACTGCAGTAGTGAATGATCTAGAACTTAAAAACTTCTTAGAGAAAAGTAGCTATGGTCTAACTTAATTAAAATTCATTACATAGCTTGTGCATGATTTATTCCATACATGGCCAGTTACATATAAAACACCTGATTATTGTATTTTCAAGAGTCTCTACTACTCAGAACTTTATTCCAATAAAACCCACCCGTGCATATTCTGTAAATTACTAAAAATATATTAGTGAACAATTTTAACTTCCTTCGTATTGTGACACAACAACCTGATTTGTTAATTTAAAAAGCCTCTCCAGTACCACCCATCACCTGGCAAACCTCACTAGAATCAGACACACTAGAGTACTCAAGGATTTGATGTTTTGAACTGTTTAGGGTTCATACAATGTGTATTAATACACGAGGATAATATCTATCGACTAACGTAAATGTTTTCGAGTGTGTTCACTTTACAGCAGTACTGAAAACATTGGATAGAAGATGCTGAATTATACTGTGTGGTGGATCTGTACCTACTGCTCGTGACAAGTCAGCAAATGATCTGTAAGTACTTTAGAGTTTTGTGTTTTGAACCGTGTTAAGCTTAGCAGATTACAACTGACCGGTCATTAAACAGCTTGATCATTTCAGAACGTGATGTGCTCAGTTCATGTGCACAGCGTATATGAATTGAATTTAGATTGTAATCACTTCACACACAAAAATAATGGAAGATACAGCTTGGTAATTACTTTCATTAGAGAAGGCTGCTAAAAGGGTGCACTACCTGTAGGGTGTGAGGATTGATCCCTAAAGATGAGGCAATCTGGCTGGAGGCAGAGATGGGCTCAAGTTCAGCTGGCGTTTCTGCCCTTACAGCCATCCTGGTGTCATCCTCCAACTCGCCCTCATCCTCCTCACACAACAATACATCCGCCGGAGACTCCTGAGTGAAATCCGCCATGTCACTGTCCAGCTCCGACACACGGCTCAGAGGTTCCAGCATGGCAGCACTCTACACGCACGTGCAAACACACACCCAGTAAACGATATAGCTTGAGAGCAATTGTTAATAAATAGATTTAAGAAACGTTATGATTTATATTAATTGGGATGTAACGACGCACCATTAATCTATTCAGCTGAGACATAATTGATAATGGTATCTCAGTTTAATGAATCTGCATTCAAGTGAAACGTCAGTGGGTGCTGCTACTATTAACTAAGATGTCCACATTACGTTTTTCAAACATCAGATTAACACTTTTTGATCATTTTATTTATATTTTAAACAATTAAATGATCATAAATGACATTCAATTCAACTAAAATAAATATGTTTTTGAAAATGGAGAAATATATTGTGAACCCAGTATTGTAAATCGTATCGCATTGTGGGTAGACTGTATCGTTACATCCCTATTAATTAATGAACACAGATGAATACAGCAAATCCCCTTAACAAATCAAAGTAAATAAAAAAAACAATAACCTGAAATAATTATTTCTTGCAAATTTTATTTCTTGCCGAGATACAAGACAATTAAAACCTCACAATGGTCATTCGCTTCGAGTGTTAGACCACATGTTTAAAGCATTGACAAATTTCAATCCAAACTCATACTTCTGTATTACAGTATTTCTGCATTACTGTGTAAAATATCACTTCACTTGATCAACAACAAACTGTCTAATAAATCACAAATAACAATGCAGCAATGTATCTCAAATGCAAGACACACACTGAAATGTCAGTAAGGGACAATCTGAACACATCATTATCTGTAATGTAATAAAGTGTATTACAATAAAAACCTTCAGTTAATATTGAGAAACAAAACAGGAAGAAAAATCAATCGCAGTAAGGCTGTGTAAGCTAAAGGAAGTTAACCAGTCGATTACATTTTAGTGAGCAGAAAAGCATCTCAAAATGTAAAAATCTAACTTCTGAATCTGTGTAAACGTACTTATCTGTGCTAACAAAGCAAGGAAGTGTGTGTATAAGTAGTTCTCCACAAATAAAATAAAAAAAGAACATGAACATTACTTCAAAGTTATTGCTCTGGGTATAGACCACTAATAGCGTTTCTCAAATACACAAAAGAATATTTGAATGATACTATCAAAGCCAAAAATACAGGTAACACATGAACTCTAGTTTAAATAAACAACATCCACAAGAGTACATATGTGGGCCAAGAAGGCACTGATGAGAAGTCAGACTGAGTAAGATGCTCAGTCTACCTGGGCTTGTGGTACCACCAGCTGCTGCTGCGGCAGTGGAATCTGCTGTAATCTTGCAGGAATGGCCATCTTCAGTTTCTTTAAGTCAGTCTTAGTTGGGGAGCCATCGTCTTCCTCATCAGAATCCTGCAGGCCGTATTTGGAGAAATGGACCACCTAAAGCAAAAATAATATTTAGTAGAATGTAGTGTATAGATTATAAGTAAAGTAGTCTCTTTCTCAGCATTTGGTGGTGCCTTGATATTTATGATTGAACATTAAAAAGCAATCGTCATTGAATAGTGATCAGTTCAAATCTATAACACTGACCTTTCTCGCTCATCACTAAAACCAGAGAATTAAAAACATGTGACAGAACTCTTAGAAACACACCACTAGTGTTGTAACACTGATTTACTTTGTCGATGACCTTGAATAAGAACTATTCAGAAAACTTTAATAAAACTTTTTGCGTTGTCTATGGAGAAGTATAATTCAGCTGTAAACCCACACTGGCAGGAGTTAAGTACTACCTGAAGAAGACACTTCGAATAACTGTGGCGATCAGGCAGAGTATCATCAAATCAGGAGTTCTCTCACCTCAAACACCCAGGAGCCAGTTTCAGGTCTATAGTCCAGAAAGCGTGCACCCTGTTTGCGGGAAGCATTCTCCAGTCGTTCCTCATAATTCAACTCACTAAGACGCTGAGGACTTTTTATCGGAGTACAGGATGTTTTGTCATTTGGCCAAACACCATCAAGAGTTACTTCTGCATGCCTATAAACAGAAAGCAAAATGAACACAATAATACTTTTGACAAAATAAAAAACTTCAAAAAATTATGTGCACTAAAACATGTAAATTTTACACAAAAAGAACCTAGACCATCCCACCATAGGGCATTCAAACCAATTAACTGCTTGCCTGGTGCTTAACAAGGTGACCCTGTTAAAGCCAATTCTGCATCGACAAAGCTATCGTTTTCCTTATAATTCTGTGTCAGTCATATAAAGTAATTTATTGCCACAAAGCTAGAGGGTATTGAGTTTCTGAAGGTTCTGTTACATTTGTATATACCTTGTTTAAAATGGTGAACACATTGTTTTGTTATCTAGTTCTGCCCCTTGTGGTCAATAATAATAATAAATTTTATTTAAGGGTGCCTTTCTTGACACTCAAGGTCACCTTACAAAGTTTAACCTAACAAAAAAACACAAAGAGATAAAATAAAATAAAACAAGAATAAGAAACATAATTAAAATAAGAACAAAAAGAACAATATTAAAAAGAAAAAACAGTGCAAGCACAATCACAGACCATAGGCAACTTTAAACAAATGAGTTTTAAGTTTGATTTTAAATTGTGGCAGTGAATCCATGTTGCGAAGATCAGCTGGGAGTGAGTTCCAAAGTCTGGGAGCAGCACAACTAAATGCCCTGCTTCCCATAGTAGCAAGACGGACAGGGGGAATAGTAAAGTGAATAGAAGAAGAAGATCTAAGGTTATGAACAGGTGTAGCAGTATGAAGGAGGTCAAAAAGATATGAAGGGGCAAGATTATGTAGAGCTTTGAAGGTGGATGATCCTTGAATGTGATTGAGGTGGGTGTATTGCTGCGTCACGCCTCCTCTGGCCCTCACACAGCAAATGGCCTTTTCACATATGCACTTTGAACAGGTGCTTCACTGTCTACCTACCAGGGTCCTTACAGAGATTGAATATCCCACCAACAGTCTTCTTGTCCTGCGTTCACTGCCAATTATGCCGCACAACATGGCACTCGGCATACTGATGGCAATGGCAGGTCTCAAACTGAAAACTTTAAAACCTTGGTTATGAAATGCAGCAAGCAGAAGGTCAAATGCTCACATACTTCTCACCAAATTGTGTAATGCAAACTCACATCTCCGTTCATTGTGTGCTCTGTTTTCTCTGGAGGTGGCAGACCCTTCTGTCTGTGGACGACATGGTGGAGAAGTTAATAAACAAACTGGAAGCCATGAAAGTTTTAAACAATACTTACATTTTCTTCACTTCTGACAATGGCTACCACACAGGTATGTTCATCATTTCACTCGTACAAAACTGTCTTGATTTTGATATTGATGGCTATCAATAAGTGATTGCTTAGTGGTAAAGGTACTGGTCTAGTGATCAGAAGGTCACCGGTTCAAACCCTTTTACCACCAAGTTACTATTATTGTGCCCCTGAGCAAGGCCCCAAATCCATGATTGCTCAAAAAGGATGATCCGTTGTCACTATGAGTCAAAAATCAAATTCAAATAGCTTTTTATTTGTCGTTACACATATTCAGATGTACGAACGAAATGTCTCTCTTCGCATATCCCAACTTGTCGAAGTTGGGGCCAACGTACGACACCCCTGGAGCAGACAGGGTTAAGGGTCTTGATCAAGGGGGTCCAAAGCAATGGCTGTGTAGCAGAGCCTGGATTTGATCCCCCAACCTTTTGGTTCATAGCCCAAAGTTCTACCCACTAGGCTACACCGTCCCTAAAAGGCAATAAAGGCATCTGCTAAAAGTAAAGAAATATTTTAAATAACATACTTTTAATTTCAGGTCAGTTCTCTCTCCCTATTGATAAGAGGCAGCTGTATGAGTTTGACATCCATGTGCCACTGTTGGTGCGCGGACCAGGAATCAAGCCTAATCAAACTCTAAAGGTAAGCTGTCAATCCAGCGTGCTTATCTGGGTCCTTAAATAGCTTGGTTACATTTGTGTTCATTTATGTTGTCTAGGATCCAGTAATGAACATTGATTTACCTGTGACTATCCTTGATATTGCTGGAGTTAATTTGACTGCTTTGGATATGGACGGCCAGTCGTTTTTACCGCAGCTTGTGAGTAGTTATGTTTTTTTATGCATTACACACCCAGCATTGCAATATGAATGCAGTTTATCATGGTCCGTTTATGTCTCTATGGGTTTTATCCGTGCTCGTTTTCTTCCTCTGTTTAAAAGCATGTGTGTAAAAATCCTGCCCAGTCCAGTTTTTAAATAGTTTCGTCTCACAGCAAGTCAGTTTTGGGTTTGATTGGAGCTTTCTGTGTGGAGTTTGCATGTTTTTCCCGTGTTTACATGGGTTAACTTTAACATAATCCATAATGTGATTGGGACAATAGTGTGATGAATGACCGTTTACTGTCATGATTGTTACCTAAAGTGTAAAACATTAAACACTTAAATAAATAAATAATAACAATATGCCGCCACACAATATATCCCATGTTATGCAAAAATATATAATGAATTAAATGCATTATAGTCCCCTGACATACAGGTTTAATTGGTTCTAATGGGCTGTTGTTAGGTCAAAATCTTATATGTTAAACTTTTTGTCCATGAGCAGGCTAAGCAGCACCACCAATCTATCTAGAAAACGGTCAATACAAGTAATTTAGTTACCCCTTTAACAACTTTATAAAAGAAATGCTAGCAACCTTGCACCAACAGTATAGAAATTTTCTTTATTAAAATTATTTTACAAATAAACTATTATTTTACTTCTCAGCTTTTGTTGTTAAATGGTCTATCTTTATCTATTCGTTTATCGTCCGTTTTCCCAGTTCCTGGGGTAGGACGTTAATGTTTGGAGCAGAGTTTTCCGTCCGGATGCCCTTCCTGACGATAACCACCAGTAAGTGGTGGGATCTTGTGAGACTGCTGGACAATTTCACATTTTCTATCAACCTAGTTCATGTTTTTGGATTGTGGGAGGAAACCGGAGTATCCGGAGGAAACCCACACTGACACAGGGAGAACATGCAAACTCCGCAAAGAAAGTCCACAGCCTGACCCGGAGATCGAACCCGGCTAACCACTCAGCCACAGTGCCGCCCATACACAACCAGGCATGATCACCACAATATCTCTTGTTATACCTCGGTCTATATTTGATTCTATTTTTTACTCTATTTCATTCTATTTATTTCATTCTGTCTCAAAAAAGAAGCCATACAGTGGGAGCCATTATACATAAATTAAGAAAACATGAGACAGTGGTAATCCTTACCAGGATTTGACACTTGGGAAACCTCAGAAGAACTCATTCAGGTGATCCCAATAAAACCCCAAACTAGGTTTCAGTTGTCTGAGTTAAAGTACACGATACATAATCAAAAACACTGATCATTTCCCCCTTTTAATTCTATATTTTTCTCCCTGAATTCTGTTTGTACTTGTTTACTCTGCACAATGACACAGGTGACATTTATCTAAACGTATCTTCACTAATCTATGTATATTTTGTGTATATTTATACTCAGAATACAATACATTAAGTCCAATAAGATATGGTTTGACTATTGATGTAAAAGAAATCAGTGTCTTTTCATTAAACACCTTATAATTCTTTTGCTCATGTGAGATAAATGAATGCATTTATCATTAACTACGTCTTGCTGCCAAAAAATATGCAGTATTGTAATTTAATCATAAATTAAGAATGTAAAAAGTCTCCCAGCTTCACCAACAGATAGCAGGCGTGTCCTATGAAAGAAAAATCTATCATTTTGATTGGCTGTCCTGCTTTGCTTGGGGTGTGTGTGTTGACGGAGGTGGGGGTGTGTGAGGAAGGACAAGATCACAGGATGTATGATGATGTGCAGCTACAGAACAGCAGTCCAACAGACTTGATATGAAAACAAAAGCCTAATTTGAAGGAGGTGAGGAGACGCTGACCATCTGAATGCATGTCCTTGTGTGTGACATGTCCTGCTGACCACATATTGCATGGACATTTATGGATGTAATACCAGCATGTTTCACTTGTTATGAATTTCTGGTCAGCTATATGTGTTTCTGTACCAAAAGCCATGCTTTTATTTCCTTTATACTTTCAACGTTGTCCTTAGTATGTGTGCATGTTTTCTTTGATATTGCATTAGACATGAAACCTCTGTTTTCTTAAATGTCTGTATGTATTTTTGTTGTTCGTGGCATCTAGTGGCATCATGGTAACGATTGCAGCTACGTTTTGTCTGGTTCAACTAGCGTGCAACTGGATTCTCTGCACCACATTAGGTAAGTGTGTCTAACCTTGCCTTCAGATCAGATGTAATATTACACGTTTCAAACAGAACAGAGCTGCAATGGCATACGTAGGTTTTTACTCCAACCTCCACCTTTTTTCCATGTTTGGCAGTACACAGTGTTGTAAATTGTCAATTGGCATTTTTTATTTAGAAATCATACATCGGTACATACATTGCATCTTTTTACTGGCTGCATTGAGTTTGTTTGTATATATTTTCTCCCGGAGTGTTGGGTTATGGATCACATCCCTGAATAACTTTTACTGGCAAAAATATAGAAATAAAATGGTGTACCTCCTAAAGTTATGAACAAAATTCTTACCATAAAATAGATTTTCGACTGTGGGTTGCGCCGTATTTATAAGATAATTATGTTTTTGCTTTTTAAAACGTGTTTTTTTATTTATTTTTTATTTATTTGTCATTACACATATACAGATGTACAGTACAATGAAATGTTTCTCTTCGCATATCCCAACTTGTCT
>JAOUQU010007060.1:0-18614 GCA_028566735.1 Ammoglanis amapaensis | reverse complement strand
CACACACACACACACACACACACACACACACACACACACACACACACACACAGCACAGACAAGCAGGGAGAGAAACAGAGGAAACCCACACAGACTTACAGAGAACATGTAAACCCCTAATTGCAAGGGAACTGAACCCTGTCATAAGGCAACTGTGCTAACCACTAAGCCCCTGCGCTGCCCTATTATTCCATGTATTTCATGTAAAGTTAATTATTAATATGATTTTATTTAATCCAAAGTGCAAAGCTCACCACCTATGTATGATCTAAAGAATAAAGTACTTTCTTAATAATGAAGATTATAGTATTTCATTATTACATGAGCAGTCTACATTTGTTCACTTCCTAGAATGGAATGAAGTTTAAATAGCTACTGTTAGTCGATAAGTCACTGAATAAATTTGTGGCTGAATATATTTCAGACATGTTTAGAGACCCTCTCAGGTCAGCTAGTTGAACCCAGAGTGTAAATTAAACATAGTGAAGCAGCTTTTACACTGCACAGAACTGAAACTAAACTGCAAGAAGATATCAGACTGTCCTCAAATATAGAATTGTTTAAGTCAAGGTTAAAAACTATCATGCCTATGATTGCACCGATTTTTACTAGATATTTCATATTGTTACTTGTTGTTTCAAACATTTAAAGCTTTTATTTATTACATTGTTTAAAACGAGCCTTACTGAGGTTCTAGATCTAAAAAATGTAAATGTCTTAAAGCTTTTAAAATATTTTAAAGCTTTTTAATATTTTTTTTCTTTGAATTGCCACTGTTTGCCACAGTATTTCCAACAAATGCCCTTCCTCATATTAATCTAGTTTAGGGACCAGACTGACAGGAAGTTCAGAACCTTCTGAAGTTCCTACTAATGATCACATGTAATCGGAAAGACCAAGTCAGAGACATGCATCTCCTCTATTTGTGCACATGAGTGATGTATAAATGAAACAAAAGACTCTGTGCGGTTGAGGTAAACTCACCCTCACCCTCGATTATTTTTAAAACTGCCTCTGGAAGCAATAACTTGGAAGTAGAAGCACTATTTTTTAGGAGCTTCATGGATTGAATTCCCACTGCTGTGCATCACGCACCAACCAAAGATCGATATGTGTAACGTCTTGCGTGAGCTAAAGTATGTGCAAAGCCTATTGTCATTGTCTGGGCTAGCAAGGACATTCTCTGGAATGATGAGGCACGTTTTAACGTTAGGCCCGTCTGGCAAGAATTTTAATTTAGCTGATGTCAGGAAAGCATTACAGTTGGCCAGTAAAGTGCTCCCAGTAAAATGTGGTAGTAAAAATGGTCTCAGCCTCTTTATGATTATAGGATATTCAAGGCAAGTGTACACAGTTGAATGCTTTCCTGTCTAAATGCCCAGTAGGCACAGTCTGAGTGGCTGAGTGGTTAGCACTGTCACCGTGGGTTTCCTCTGGGTACTCCGGTTTCCTCCCATAGTCCAAAAACATGCACTAGGTTGATCGGAAATGTGAAATTGTCCAGTAGTCTCACAAGTTCCCACCACTTACTGGTGGTTGTCATCAGGAAGGGCATCCAGATGGAAAACTCTGCTCTTAACATTAACATCCTACCCCAGGAACTGGGAAAATGGACGATAAACGAATAGATAGAGAGAGATACTAGCATGTAACATTCAAAGTAAACACTATTATGTTTGATAAACTAGAACCTGTACTAACGGTCATTGAATTTAAGGAGATTTGCTTCCTGCTTCAGCACGCCACAGATTTATTAGTTTTTATAAGTTCATCAGTTTCATTGTTTCTATAGTTGTATTAGTTTTACTCTGGAATTACATTAATGACTCAGTGAGGTCCCAGTAAATTGTCACAGATAATTGGAGCCTTTCTGACAGCAGATATCTGGAGCCGTTCTGACTGCAGTGTATCACATAGCTGCCGGAGGTAAGAATTTGATAATGAATTTAGCCCTCCAGATGCCCAGTTAAGATTCATATCTGGATATTTAGGAGGTCATGCCCTGGCCATGCCGCAAACAAGAAGAAAATTAGAATGTTTACACAGGTGGATGGATTCATATCCAGATCGGTTAAGAGTGGCTATGGCATGGATGCTATGAAAATGTCTGACAGAACGTAAGGGTGGCAAAGCTGTCGAAAGTAAGAAGTGGTCATTAAAATGTGACTTGACATTGTATTATTTATTTTTTATGAATAACTTCCACACTAGAGCTTTGAACTCAGCAGCATACAAAAGCTCTGGAATTAATCAAGCTGACAACTATGTAGCAGGCAGGAAGCTTATTAAAGTGAAAAATAAAATCAATAATCCAGTCTACAGTAACTTTTTTGCGAACACAGACGAGGCATTACATTATAACCATGACTTAAAATTTCCTTCATCGCTGCACCAGTTACTGGGTAAAACACTGTATATTTGGCAACAAGGAAACATTTGATACATCCTTAGGGACCATTTGATCCTTGTTCAAACTGAAGCTTCCATTAGAAGCATGATGGGTATAAGGATTTGAGTGTATGGGTGTAAAGAAAGTGAGTTTAACAAGGATCAAATTGTAATGGCTAGACAACTGGGTTAGAACATTCTTTAAACCGCAGCTCCTGGTCTGCATTGGTCAGTATCCATCAAAAGTGGTCCAGGAAAGGCTCTGTGGTGAACCAGCGAGATTTACAAAGGCTCTAACAGACGAGCTACTATGAAGACAGTACTGCTAGTTCTAATAGCTTGACTCTAAAGTGTCTAAGATAAATACAAGAAATGTTTTAACCCCTTTACATTAAATGCACTAGATGAAGAATCGATAATGTGACTAATAGGCATGAGCTCATTCCCCACCTACCTGAGACAAAATGATTTGTCTTTATTGAGGAAAATCAACATTCTTGACTGCTTGCACTTACACAGCTGTAGAGTGTGCACAGTCACCATTGTTGCATAAATTAGAGATGATGCAGATGAAAATGTCAACAAGTCCTCGGCAAGCTGAAGAAGGCAAGTGGGAGGTCGCTCAGATGGGGATGGATGTCACCACGCAATTTCGACAGAGTCAGAGTGCGGTCTACATGCTCACCCAACCGTACATGCACACGGTCCTAAACATTCACACACTCGACACGCTCGTCGTAGCTCTTCTAACACGCCTGCTAACCTGAAGTCTTACTGTGTAAATAAAGAAGACACATACTGGATAAAGACCATGTAAATCACCTTGGTAAATGTCTGAAATCATATTACATGTTAAATGATCTTACCACCCACTGGATACAGTTTAGCAAGCTTGTTTCTATACTTGCCACACCTACACATGCTATATAGATGCACTTTGTGAGTATAGAATAACTGACTGTAATACAAATGTTGCATCAATCTCACTGATCGATGGTCCACTGACCCTTCTTATTTGTCTATACACTTGTGATGTATGAAAGGAGAGAAGGTTAGCACTCCCCTTGACAAGGATAGAAAACCTCCAAATAGGTTCAGTGTTGTGTATAAGTGCGTGTTTCACTGTTTGAATGTGGAAAAATAATTCCTACGTGTCTGGAAAGCACAGTGATGAAAAGGTAGCCTAAATTCTAAATAGTGAGACCCATGCGACCAGTTTCAAGCACTGAAAGTCAAGCATTAGTTCATACACCTATGTACATGCATCGTAGACTACTAACCAAAGTCTTTATACAGCTTCAAAAACTAGCCTACTTTCAGCATACTTAAATGGCAAATTTGGTTTGCTGCAGGTACTGGTAATTGTGGCCACTAGGAGATGACTAATCTTATTATGTTTATTATAAAAATAATTATTATCTATTTAATGTATTATTATTTAATTAACTCTCCCGGACTTCCATTATGTTTTTTTGGGTATTTTACATTATACATGTGTTATTGTCATTGTAACTGTCAAAAACAACTCCATTCTTACATATTACTAAAATATACTACAAAACACAATTTCCCAGTAAAAATTACCTTAAAGCATCTTTAAAACTCTCCCACAAACTACTACTGTTGAGTTGTAAGGTACCATAGTATTCAAATGGTTGAATAGTGTAAACTCAAGACAAGACATGTCATTGTCCTTTTATAGTTCTGTGTCAAGGTCATGTGCACTGTAAAGTAATTCACTGTCACAGCACTAGTGGGTGTCAAGTTTTTGAAAGTTCTATCACATCTATGCCATTTTAACAATATGATGTGTGAAAGAATTAACTGCCTCAGCACTAGAGGGCGTCGAGTTTCTCAAGGTTTTAGTGACTTGTGTGAAAAAGGTTCTTGTAGATTTTAGCTGATCAATATTAAACCACGGATGCTTTTAAATCGTAAACATCAAGGCTCTGCCATATGCAGGGCGCAAGAACTTCAAGTGCATGTTTTAATGCTATAGTGCTCCCTCTTGTGGTATACATCGCAATTCCTTGTGATCTGGGTCGTTGCGATGCAGAGGCTCCGCAGGGCAAAGGCAACAATTTGGCACATAAGTATAAAACAGCTATAACCCATATCACAGTAAAGAATAAAAAGAGTAAAATATTAATAATAATTTTAATACAAATGCCAAACTAATCGTTCCTGTGCTGGTTTGTCCATACAGATGATGCTGTGCTATAAGCTGAGCTTGTAAGTATCAGGGCTAAAATTTGTGCTGCCGCATCACTACCATCTGGGAATTTGGCTGTAACATGATTTTCGGCTACAACTCCGAAACTGTAAACACTAAATTCCCAGAGTGAATCTTTTTTATTAATACTGACCCCACTCTTGGCATAGCAAGCATGGCTATAGTGTCAGAAACACTCCCTTAGGAGGCTGACGAAGGCCATTAGCCAAAAAGATGATAGGAGTGTGAGCCAGTGTGTCTAAAACACTGAAACAGAAAAAAAAGCAGTGGAAGAAAAAAACAAGGGTGGTGGAAAGATGTTGTGAGGAGGATGAGATTTTTATGGGCTTGCGATTTGCTGCTGTGCCTGAACGAGCAGCCAACAAAGACAAGGAAATGACAATCTGCACATCCTGCCCTAGAGCTAGACTAACTGGTAATGGCAATTAGCCACACAGAGACATGATTAGCATCCAGCAGGCTCGGGAGATCGGCACACATCTTCTTGAATCTGAATGTGCTGCCTCTTGAATCAGATCCCTTTCTATTGGGATGAAGGAAGACAAATGAGTGACGATGGGAGTCTCTCGTTTGTCAAATGTTGCAGGAACGGTGAGGGTTGAAATACTAATAACCAACTAATCATCGCTCACATCTGAAAGGTGCGTGCATGGCATACTATGCACACAAACTCTCAGTAGGGATTATATTTCAAAAATAAATGTTACCTGCAGAGCAAATTAAAACCTGTGCTTAAGGCAAACCTTAATTATTCCTCCTAAACTTTAAATCTTTGTCGTTAAGTGTTAGGAAGGGAACTGCTAAAAGGCCCAACAGTAACAACTTGGTGATAGTGGGTCTTCAACCAGTGACCTTCTGATCTATAGCCCCATACAATAACGACTAAACCATCCCAGCCCTCTTGTAAAGTGTTTGTGTATTGAATAAATGTCGTTCATGTCATGAGTATAACCAAAGTTAAGCCTACAATGAAAAAAAATTGCTTGCAAAGTTGTGGTTCACTCAAATCTCTGTTTAAACCTCAGAGGCACGACTCGATTCGACTTGATTCTCCACCCGGAACTCAAGATAATCATGGTCTATTTCAGTATTTACATTCAAATAGTGGAACGAACTTCACGGAACTTCACGGATGTCGAAACATCTGTTTGGTTAGTTTATTTTATTAAAAACCCACGTCGGTGCTAAGCATGGTCCAGACATTACATTATGACCTCATTCTTAATATTGTGTTGCTCATCATTTGGCTCCCTATCATTAATTGTGTTGTACTGTGTATTCCTACACCTTTCTATCCGCTTTAACTTTGTTTAGCTACAGTAGCTCGTCTTTCCTATTAGAAGACATACTGCAGGCCGGCCTTCACTCTCCACATGCATTAATGAGCCTTGCCTTCCTCCGACCACTGCATGCTGATAACAAAAGCTGTGGTTTTAGAAATGTTCTGCCCAGTCTTCTAGATGAAGAAAAAGCAAGCTAGACTTCTGAAATAAAATATACATGGTACAGAACTGTATATGATTTCTAAGATAGGTCAGAGCTGTGTAGGTTTGGCTTTGTAGGTGGCCATTGTTTTTTTTGTTTTTTTTATTGAATGCGAGCAGCTACGTGAAACCCGTGACAAGTCTGCAGCAGAGGGACGATTTGGCAGCACTTAGTTTGATTAAAAAACAGGCAGGTAGTTGCATTTTAAATCAAATGCGTAAGGATGAGAATTCTGGAGAAGAATCTACAATAGTTCAATTTAACTTGACCCCCAAAAAACACACTTATACACCAGTGTGACCAATGATTCCAGAAATTCTAGACCCAACTGGATCATTAATCATTTCTAATCCGGGTCAATCTAAGTAGCTCAACCTTCGAATGACAGATTTTCTTAATGACACGAAGCCCTGGTGAGGATTATCAAGGTGACGTGACCAGATAAAAAAAAAAGAAGGCATACAAAATCTCAAGAGTGAACCAGAGCCTTAAGTGAAGCATACTACAAGAACCTGTGAAGACGCATAAAGCTCAAAAAGGTTCCAAAATCATATTTAAATTCAATTCATTAAAATGAAAGCCAGCTAAGTGTTAGAGCTACTCTCCCGATTTTGAATCTGTCCTTCAGGAATCGTACAAACAGCACACAATCTGGTACCCAGAGATTTGCAGATTTTTTGTAAACTCAAATAGCTTTTGATTGTTCAGATATTAGGCCAACTGTGGATATTTTGGCATAGCTGGAAAAGCATTACTGAAATTGACATTCCCATAGGAAAACTGCATTGCCTTATTAAAGTGTGTGTGTATGTGTGAGGTGGGTGGGTTGCAAGATGCTTCAGGACAAGTACAATATGATTGTCTAACAAAGCCCTATGGGCCCTATGATGATCTGACATTACAGTACATGCTATAGTTATACCCTGACACTGGGGCAGCAGCACAGATGAATCATTCTTAGCGTCTACAAAGCCAGACGGCAGCATGCATATATGCATAAGTGCCAGTATGTGTCTGTGTCCTCATAATTGAGGTCACGGCTTAATGAGCGGTTCATCCTGCAGAATTCGAATTCCTGAGCGGGAGAAAAGAAAAGACAGCTGACATCTGCAGGAGTGTCTGGCATTACTGCCTGCCAACAGTGGCATTTTATTTCTATCATTGAGAGTCAATGGATGGTTCTTTTGTTGTTGTTTTTGTTGTGTGATCCTCGCCCTGACTGGCATCGGTGTGGATAAAAAGAATGACAATAAAAAGCACTGTGTGGTTTCTTTAGTGATACTGACATGTTAAAATGCTCGAATGCTGATCTATTTGCTCGAATGATGCCACTGTTAATGTTTACTGACGGATTAGGTTGTTGTTTTTTGATTGAGATTGACATACTAAGTGACATATTTAATAATTAGGCTTGTGAGGAGCACACTACATGACTGGTGGTTTGATTGATTAAATTACTAACTAAAACTGGGTTAACGATGGATGACGAAAGACACAGATGAGGGATCTTTAAAAAATATCTGTGAGGGAAAGAATCTTCACTTTTAGATGTTGGTTGGAAATTGTGAAAGTGTGTGGAGTTAGAACTGGTCATGTCTGAAAGAGCTTCAGTGGATCACTGGTTATGTGCTCAGCAAGGTTTTTGCTGATGGCATTAAAATTCTAAGTAAAAAAAGTTTATTTATTTAATTTTGTTATACTTAAAACATTGGTAGAGTTCATTACAAGATTTGCTTATTCTTTTTCTTTACTCATTTGCAATCGTATCCGACCCCTGAGTGTTCTGCAGACGATTCTCAGCAATGTTTTTATGGAGTTGGTTGCTCTATACTTATAGTGCTCTGGGAAACTGTGTCTCTACAGAACGAATTTACATCTTCAGTCAACCGAGAGAGGAAACCAGAGAACCAGAGTAAATACATGTGGACACAAGGAGAACTTCACACAGAAAGCCCTCGGGTCGACCCCAGTATCGAACCCAGGACTTCTATCTTTCAGGCGACAGTGCTAACCACTAAGCCACCGTGCTGCCATGTTATTCATTTCAAAAAGTAAATCTCCAATTCACTTCACTTGAATGGTTTTGGACAAACTCTACACAGACAGGATCACACCAAGAAGGCGGCGTGTTAACAAGCAGCGGCTGCTATGAACGGGGAGTGAACACTGGAATTATTTTTTTTAAAGGAGACAGTGCTAACCACACTTAACCATCTTGCTTACCATTAGGAAAAAATATTAACAAAAAAAGATCACAATTTAGATTCTTTATAGTACATGCTTAAAAATAGACATAAGAAATGAAAATAACATTTTCACGTATTAAATGATTCATGGACGCATTTGATTATATGACCTCACTGACTGGCTGGTTGATTGTTTGCTTGGTTATATGGTGGACGGGGTAGCTGGCTGGTTCATTGCCTAAGTGGCTAATTGTTGACTGATTGTGATCTTCAGAAAGTAATGTGATCTACTAAAGTAAACAAGCATATATATTTATGTTATTTTTACCTATCTATCCAAACATCTATCCATTTATTTGTTTAGCTTATTTTTGGCTGTTCCAAAATTTAGCCAAATAATATTTTGCCATATTTTCTTTAAAATATTAACTTTTCTAATAACTAAAATGAGTCTTTAAATGTGAACAATAGTCCAGTACCAACATACAAACACAAAATATCTCTCCATTATTACTGCTTATAAGTGTTCTATAATGCCCCTTTTTATCCCTTAATGTTTTAATAAAACCAAGTTATGCTTTATCTTTGACATAATTAGTGTTTGTACTGTCTGTGTTACTTCTACCACTTTCATTTCTTCCTTTTTTAGGTGCTTTGAAAATATCAGCAACAAAATGGCTCAAGATTCAGTCAGGTGACCTTTAAAAGGAAGTGCAGCATCAAGCTTCATATGTTGCAATAGCAGAGCTGCTTTATAGCTTCTCGTTTGTGAGAATGTCAAAACTACTTTGGCACACCAACAGATGACGTCACAGGTTATGTGGCGACAAATTATAACACAAGTTTGCTATGTGGAACTCTTTGCATATATGAAATGTATTCTAACCTAAAGATATAGTTTCCCAATGAGATGAAATGATCCTAAGAGAGATGAAGCAGTTACTGAAAAATAAATAATATTTCAATAATTCACCCAAAGCCACCAGATAAATACCAAACATAAGCCGTAAGGATCGATAGTTCAGCTGACTAAGCTACTGGTAGCTAGAATACACTTGGCAAAGCAACCGACAACAGCAATATACAATAAATTAACTACAAGGTCTCGAGCACGATTTGTTCTGGCTAATGTGTTCCCATTAAATCACAGAAATGTTTTTATGCCCAGACAGCCATCACAAAGTTATGTCCAGCTTAAACTCTGATAACCCAGAAAAAATGAGACGTCCACTTTCAGATCAGCAAACTCAACACTGCAAACACCATTGTGTCTCATTTTTTTTCCCCTAATGTTGACACAGCTGATACGATCTCGCCATCTGCACTATCCGTGCTGCTTTATATCCCCACCGACGTGAACGATGAGATACAAGAAGATGAGAGAACTCATCAGATACGGAGGCCAAATACTGCTGACACCGACTAGTGCCAGATGCACCTCTTCTCGATCCTCATCTCCAATCACATTAAAGCCCTTTAACTCCTCCAGCCAGTTAAGAACAGGGCAACAATGACGAGCAAGCCATAAAGTAAGACAGTTAACCTCCCTAATGGGCAATCTTTGGGGCTAAAACGTAACCTTAGTTACTCCCGCTGAACAAAATTGTACATGGCGACAGTAAATCCTGCAACAGCGATACATCGGAGCCAATTCCATTATGGGTGGTGACCATTCAAACAAAGTATTAAAATGTCAAGCGAAATGGGGCAGTTTTAGTTTATGTAGTGATTAGTGCTCGTCCTTTACGTCCTCCAGGGTGTCCCAGAGTCCTGCTAATCGATTCTGGCACATGCAAGCGTTGCTAAGCTCGTTGTCCAAGGTTTACTAGATAAGTAACATTTTTATAAAGCTTGTGGACAGGACAGGAATTAGTCACTGTTGCCATCAATGGACATGATTATGCACTGTCATATTATTATGACCATTGCATACTTGGTACTGTGGCAGTATTATGGCCTGTTAAATACTTTTGTGTCATTCTCTGAAAGACACTATAAAGCACTTTTGGTATAGATGCATCTTTGCAAACCTAGTAAACCCATACACGCATGTAATCTTTCAGCAACCTAATGGCGTCATCATTTACAGTGGTGTGCATGCAATGTTTAATTTACCAATTTTTGGGGATACTTATATTGGTTAAGAAGAGCATGACCAAGACTTCTATGTCGTCTGATACCTCTAATAACCAACCATGACGTCCTCTTTTCACATACAGCTTTATAGATTCTATCACACCGGGAGCTGGCGTGAGCAAGGAGAAGCGTCTCAGTCTGCCTGGAGAACTGCCCCTGTCCAGAGTGCTGAACCACGACGCTCATAGGCTCTAGGGCCTATCCAACAGGACACAGCCGCATGCCACTAATGAAGGGAGCCAGGAGCGTGCAGACTCCCCAAACACCCAGTGTAGGAAGAGAGATGCCAAAGGAAAGTCACAGCTCGACCTTCGAATGTACTAATAACCAACCTTTTCTTACTCCTTGCTTAGGT
Organism: Ammoglanis amapaensis; assembly: GCA_028566735.1. Lineage (NCBI taxonomy): Eukaryota > Metazoa > Chordata > Actinopteri > Siluriformes > Trichomycteridae > Ammoglanis > Ammoglanis amapaensis. Next base: position 7,831 of record JAOUQU010007060.1, on the reverse strand, counting down.
GCAGATGCCGACTCACCTCCTCCAGACACCGAGTCTACAGAAAACGAGACAAGCTCTGCTTAGGCCCAAAACTGAGACCCTTGACACAACCGAGTCCATAACGGACGCCCCGTTACTTTTTATTTTGTGTGAGAACATTTTGATGCCCCTACAGGGCTGTTTTAGTTCACCTCCATTTGTCTTGTGTCTCATAGTGCTGCCAGTTAGTTATAATACGTACAAATTATCTTAAGACAACAAAATTCTGTAGCCCAAACAATATCATGGAAAGTTTTTCCAAGCAATGTAAAATATGTCTCATATTAGTTACCAATCCAGTTAAAACAGTTAAACAATCCTTGTGTGATCAGACATTAGTAAGCCCAAAAATATGTTTAGGTTAATAGGTGTTTAATGGAGTTCAGCACTCTGTACAAACCAACACAGCTGCTCCACATCAACATCTGGATAAACTTCAATCACAGTCCTAGAATACAACACAACCAAAAAATAATCATAGATTTGAAAGCATTTATTTGATCTTAAGAAAGAGTCGGCTAACACATCAAAAAAAAATGTTTACATTTTTAAGCTTTTAGCTGACGGCTAAGATCTGGAGCGACTTGCATTAATGCAATTGAAGGTTAAGGGCCTTGCTCAAGGACATTGGTAGGGTTTGAACAGACATATTTCATATTACTGTACCCTAACCACTAGGCTACTTCTGGGCAATTAGATACCATTTTCTTTGTAGTGTGAATTTGTAATATAAGTATTTAAGAGTTAAAACTGCAATAACTCAATCGCAATAGCTACCATGTAAATGTAAATTAGTCCGATGTCTAATAACAACCCTCTCTGCTGCAGGAGGCAGCTCTGTAGATTTCCAGACAGAACTCATAGTTTCTTTGCTGTATCTTACTCAACTAACACGGATGATAAAAATACCAAGAGGTTTTATTTTTGTAACATACGATGAGTTCTGCTAATAGCAGCTCCTAACTTGTCAGAGGACAACAGTATGATATCAATGTCAGCCACTGAGACTGAATCACTAGAATTAAAGAACAGCTCACGAACTACCTGAGCAGATCTCAGGGAAAAATTGAGACAAGGAAACAAAGTGGAACAGTTCCGGCTCTTACATCTGGCCAATCAGGATTAAACTAGACCTGATTCATCTGACCATTACCTCATTACTAATGACCTGTTTGGATGTGATGAAGCACTTTCACTAAAATAACTTTCTAGTAAAACAGATAGAGAGTAACATATGGGTGGAATTTACCCGATGTTAATGTTTTGTGTGTTTAAATCAGGCACTTTAATAAAATATATCCAACGTTAATAATGGTGTTACTAATTTTAACGTTAAACATACTTCAGGTTCTATATTATTATTCAAGCAAAAATCCTATTACCTTTTTTCTCTACAACAGCAGCTGATATATAAAGAGAGTTTGCATACTGCATACAGAAAAATGCATGTTGTACACAGGAAAAAAAAACATTTAATTTAATTATATGAATTTTTACTAAACAGAATCCTGGATATTATATTTTGTAACCCCTTACACAGGTTCCTCTGCATTGCCCCCAATCTGTGCAGTGAAACACATGATAGTAAACACACTAGGAAGCAGCAGCAAGCACACTTGCTCAGAGCGGTGAGCCTAATCACTTATTTGTAGCAAAATGGGATTTGTCCTGTCCAGCTGAATAAAAAAAATCATTTCTGTTTAATAACCCAGACACTGTGAATATGAATTGAAATAAAATACACATGGCTTATCTTTGCAGATGAGAATGAATTAACAAAGACACTTTACAGAGGAAGTAGCAGGCAGGGTGAGAAAGGCACAGTACTGCTGTCAAGTTATTACACTTCGCTCATGCTTTAATGGCATTTTCTCATCTGCCACTTCCACTTAGTTTTACTTCATAATAACTCTTTTTTACTACTCCAGCCAAAGGTTTCCTATTGTGGCTTTGCTCATAAATTACACGCATATGGTTGCACAGCTGATTAGCTGGGTGCTTTAAGACTGAATTGCTGAGCTAATATTTAAGCTCTTAAAAGAACATGGGGTGAGAAGTTTTCTGCATTTTTCTCGGGCTTGAGTCCAGCAGGCAGTTTAGGAGCCATTAGCACTGTTTCACCTGGGTGTGATTCTTACATATGCCCCCATTTAGTCCAATTAGTCGTTCTTCTAGCCAAATAAACGGGCACATAAAAGTCCATTTATTATTTAAATCAATTACATTTTTATATTTTTATTTTTATTTGCTTGCATATAGAAGAACGATGTCACTAGAATTTGTATTGTACACAGGCTCAGCTGACCCTCTAGCAGGTAAAATGTTCAGGGGGCTTTAAATTAAGAACGCTTTAATAAATCTCTTTGTGAGTAGTGATGTTTTAAAGACTGGAGGGAGGAGTGTCTGTGTTGTAATGACTCTCACATAGTAAATGTTTTCCTCTATGATGAGTGGACGTGGCACATAAAACTCTAGTAAAGGTTTCACACGGTCATTCATCACAGAAATAAATAACTATTTATAGTTTTATGTGCTAAATACATTTTCTACCTAAACACAATGTCATAAAGTAATGAATATTATTATTACACCACATCATTTTACAATGAGAAATGACCTAGTGTAATAAATGTTCTAATGCTCCTAATAAGCAGATTATACTCTCGAGTTACGTTTTTATGACCACCAGCTTATGTCCAGAGTAATCAGACAGAGTGCAGAGTCCAGCACAGACAGCAGCTAAATGGTGTGACTTAGTGAGATCCAGGCGGGTTGTCACGTGTACCTGGAGCCATACTGACTGCAGAGCATCCCACTGCATGTGCATTTATATTTTCAGCATTTAGCAGACGCCTTTATCCAAACAGACTTACAATTACGACAGAACACCATTTTGAGCTACTGGGAGTGAAGGACCTTGCTCGAGGGCCCAACAGTGGCAACTGTTATTGTGGTTTGAATCGTGCAGTAATCTAGCTCAGTACCTTTAACCATTCAGCCATTGCTGCCCATAAATCGAGAGGTTTGAGATAAAAGCATGTGCTAATATCTGAATATGGAAAAAAATGGTGCACCTTATACACCGTGTGACTCCAAATCTGGGATTCTGGAAAGTGTCACAATGTGGGCTGGCATCCAGGAAAAGATAAAAAGTGTCAACATCTGTGCTGGCAGAATACCAGACCAGACCAAGCCTGGCATTCTGGTTATAGAGAATATGTGCCAACAGAGAGGTGAGCGACAAATTCCTTCACCTGGAATAAAATTCTACCAGAAAAGGGACGGAAATGAAGAACTATACTTTAATACAAAAAACTAGAACTTTAATCTCAGAACTAGAACCATAGAAAAACTATAACTTTGTATCCCAAGTGTTGGCAAAAAACGACATAAATAATTGTTACTTAATATAGATGAAATGTTCATATTATAATTGATGGCTCATTTCAGCAGAACACTGGAAAACAAATGCATCTTTATATACAGAATTAAATCTCTAACCCTAAAGGTAAAAAAAAGCTGTCAAGAAGTCCCGGGTTCCACACCAGGGGACTTTCTGTGTAGAATTTGCTCCGGGTACTCCAGTTACCTTCCACAGCTCAAAAACATGCACTAGGTTGATTAAAGATGTAAAATTGTCCCATAGAAACATAGTTCTCCAGAGCATTATCAGTTGGAGAAAGTCCAGGCAACCTACGCCAAAGACGTTGGTGTGAAACTCTGGGGGGTCCCAAGGCTCAAATACGACTGGAAACAGGTTTTAAAAAAACTGTTTCAATTTTTATTACAAAAAAGATTGTTTTAACTTTAAAACATGTGAAGTTCAATTAACACTTAAGAAAAGATTATTAGAATGTACCAGATTTAAACGTACCAGCGTAACAAGAGCAACGTCTATTACTGAGAACCTGACATCCTTCTTTTCTCTACATCCTTTAAGTTTTTAATCAAAGATCGACTGTGAGCTGATAATCTTTAGTTTATTTGTTTTCCTTAAATCTTTTTTTTTATCAGTCAATTCCAAACCCCACCTGGACTTTCTGGAATGTGTGAGGAAGTAAATCGCACATCAAACAGCATTTGCACCTCACACTGCTAATCAGTGCATTCAATTCTCTATTAACTATAAGCGTCCCTCTGTGAGTCAGTGCAACACACCACAGTACTGCTGCAACATCTTTCAGGCTTGATGCATCTTTTGAGTCTTCTTTATGAAGTCTTTATGTTGAAGTAGTATCCTAGTGCTCAAAATACTAGTTTAATTCCCACCCACACCAGGCTGCTGCTGCTGCTGCTGCGCCTTCAACCTTTAATTGCATGCACCGATCAGGCATAACATTACAACCACCTTCATAAGTCCTATTCTTAATGTTTTTACAAATTTTTAATGATTATTATTATCATAAGTTATTCTTATGATGTGTAGTAAAAATACAATTTGATCAATGTTGGATCAGCGCATATCTAGGGTGTAGTTGGGTGAGCCTTCACACCCTACATGCAACAATGAACCTTGGCCGGTTTACCACCGTTTCTATAAAAAAAGAGGGTGACAAAAAATAGTAATGGGAGAGCCATAGCCTGGTGGTTAGAGAACTTGTAATGAGAAGGTTGTCGATTTGGAGAGTCAACAGGTCATGACGATGCCTTTGAGCAAGGCACCAAACCCCTAAATGCTCCCCGTGTGCTGTGGCTACAGCTGCCCATGTGTGCCCCTTCTGTGTGGGGCACACATGCTTACTGTTGTCCCCTAGTGAGTGTTCACTAGTAGATACTAAAGTGTGTTTCACTGCACAAACTGGGTTCAGTGTGGAAGAATAATTCTTCGGTGTGTAAAAAAAACAATGGTGAACAAGTATTCTAAATTATAAATAAACGTATATTTGTGCGCCTTTTTGTGGAGGAATTGTGTTACAGGCATCTTGTAAACCAGAGTGTGACCAGATTTTTTGAATTCAGACAGTGTTGTGGCAGTGAATTACTTCACAGTGCCTATGACCTTGATGAATATTCATAGGAAAATGACGGCACTGAGGTGACGACTTTTAGTTAATTCACTAGACTAATTTTGAGGTTCAAAAACTAAAAGGCAGGACGGTAAACCAGTCTGATAATCTACACTCCAGAGGGCAGTTTCAGAATTTAATCTTAGACACCCTCATACAGTATCTCTCTACACATTTAGAATAACAAGTCTATGCTCTAAGGAATTTTAGAACTGAAACCCAAGCAAGAGATTTTCTCACCTCTTATCAGAAACTAGATTGTTTAAAATGTGAAAAGAATGGGTTAATAGATTGTCTGCTACAGATTGCGGAGGAAACAGGATGGGGAACACCTTGAAACTGAGCTGACTGAGACCAACTGTGAGAACAACATGCCAAAACTAAAGGATGCCAAAATAACAGATATTAATAAAATATACAAACAAAATTCCAAGGCCAAAATCAGAGATGACAGATGAGCTCTAAGGCTGGATAGAGGACAACACACTTCATACACACACCCAGAAAATAAAATTAATGTTGACTCCATTGGAAACTAATTCTTTTTCTGTTTCCAGTATATGACAAGAGACTCGGATATAAGCTTACTGGAAAGAAAGATCCATAATATGTCCCAACAAGATTCATGATTAGAAAGAAAATAAGATGAAAATAAGATCAAGAAATTAAGCTAGTTTGTAGTACCAGCTACTCAGTCCACCAATGTGTTATAGCACACGCATTGCATACATTACACTTAAACAATACACAAAGGTTGGAGATCTTCTCACTGTGAGATGACTTGGCTACTGAAGTAACCCCTCACCACAGAGCTCCTGCGTCGCCTTCTGATAGCACCATCTGATTTTCCCTGTGCAAAAAAGCTTCAAGGGGTAAATCAGTAGCTCCGTTTTCAAACTTTAACCCTTTTTAAAAATACACTGTAAAAATACCTTTTAGTGAAGGTGATTATGTAGAAAAGTGATGTTGTTTGTTTTGGAAAGTCTTAATAGAGTATAAAGAACACTTGCATGTGTATTTGTTTTTCTATGAATGTCTGAGCAGTTTTGGAGAAACACACTTTTCATTTGAATTGGAGAGAATATTTAACATTATTGTTGAGACTTTTTAGAATCTAGTGTAATTGTACAGTACGTAGTCTACTATAAAAGACGCAGCTATACTTCAGCGATGTGCTGAGCCATCAGAGAGCCATGCTGCTGTAATGGCTATTTACTGTAATGAGCTGCTTTTCTCTTCAGGGCCTGAAAACATTTGCTGTTTAAACACAGATATGCCAGTAATTAGCACTAATGCAGATTTACTCGGCTTCTTACTCGCCCTGAATAAGCCCCTCTAGCAAAACTGAAAGCTATTCTTTCACTAGTGCTCCATTTAGGACACATTTTGTACAACAGCTCTCTGTCATTTGCTAGACCTTAGTGTGGAGAAAAGTGTAGGCAACTCAATCGCATGTATTGTTGATTACAATTTGAAAATGAACATGAACATCTGTACTGTATGTTGCTTAGGATGACAGTGTCTGAAATGTCATTGATATAATACGATGCCTGTCAAGTATGGCAGGTACGGGTGAGACAACTGTAACTTAGGCTTTAAAAATGCACAAAGAAATGTTTAATTAGTAATGAAGACATAGTCATTGAATATCATAGTCAAATCTAAACAGTCCAGGGTTGGTACACAACGGTAATTAACAATAAAGGCAAGGCAATAACAGAACAACGAGAAAACAGGAAGCAGGTCATAAATAGAAAGGCAACAGAACACAAGACAAAGGCTTTGCATGTCGGTCAAAACCTGAACAATCCGCTGCAACCATGAATGCTGAATGAACAGAATTGGAAATGATTAATAATCATGAGAGTTCCCACGTAATCAGAGTCTGCTGAATTATGGGTAATGGAGTAGTAAATAGTAAATACTAGTTCACTGCATTTTGTGTACGCATGACAGATGTGACAGTTGAAGTGAATAATACATGAGGAAAACAGTTCATCATCACTGCACGTTTGTGAGTGGACATATCAGACATACTCTCAAAGTTTGAAAGTAAGGATTCCCAAGACCAAATTGTAATGGCTAAAAGACTGGGACAGAGAAACTCTTGTAAGGTATTTCACGTCTGCAGTGGGCAGTATCTATTAAAACTGGTCCAATCGCTGCCACTATGTTCCGAGCATCGACTGTTCAATTCCAGACCATGCTCCCTGCCATCAGTAGCTTAAAACCGAGAACACAATTGTCCATGCTCTCTTTGAGTTGGTAGATGGCTCTATATCTCCACACTTCTGAGATAATGTTGATTAGCACAAGGTGTCATGTATAAGAGTTAATTCGCTTTGCATTCCTTCAATCATGCTTAATGTCCAGCGGCAATGCATCAGCAGCAGCTTAATAAAAACCATTAAAAGTGGAGATTGGCTGTAGACGTGTCAGAGGAGGAATGTTCCAGCCCTCACGGTCCAACTGGTGGGAGCAGTACTAGTGAGGGGGGAGGGGGGAACTAATGAGCAGGTAATATGGTATTGAGTGTGGTCTATCTGGTCCCATCTAACAGCTAGAGTAGTTTAAAATGCTGAAGCAGTTCATGCAAACTGCAATATTAGACACGATATTAGGAAGGTGGTCATAATGTTATGCCTGATATCAGCTTCCTGGCAACTGGAGAAAACTAGCTACTACTCATGTTTCTTTTATTCTGCACTCACTGAAGCACTCATGTTAACACCAACGAAAAGCAAATGATGAAAGAGCAATTCAGCTCAAAAGTATAGAAAGTATAAATCATTATGCCAAAATAAATA
>JAOUQU010006853.1:0-18620 GCA_028566735.1 Ammoglanis amapaensis | reverse complement strand
AGAATAAGTTTAGACTTAAGTCCATTCTTAGCAGCATTCTTAAGAGTAATCTTAAGAAGTTTGATAAATACGGGCCCAGAACCTTCTTGCCTCGACAGCATACTCCCCACTTAGCCAACCTGTCAGCCAAAAGAAAACTAATTTAAAAACAATAAATAAATCTTTCACTTTCCCACTCTGTCCCCCTACGCCATCTTTCAATGGCACCTTGAACTGTAGGTTTGAAAATCTCTTCAGCACGAACTGTCTATAAATGTCTTTACTTTAATATATTTGCCTCAATTAACAGCACTTATCTGATGCATCCTGATGACAAAATATTTACTGCTCTAGTTTCACAATATATAAAAAGAAATATGGAATGATGATGATGGAGGTTCAAAGCAATCAGCTTCTCAAAAAACTGAAATTCAAACTGATGTCTAAAATATATTTGATAATTGTGCTTTTGTTTGGTCCATCTTGTCGGCCATAATTGGTAGAACCAAGTCCATATAAATAAAGACGTTTAAATCAGTTCTTTAGCTTTTTTTCTTAAGACAGAGACTGACAGTCATGTTTTGTTAATGACTAAACTTTTTCTGAAGTTAATGACTAAACTGTTGTGCCACTTAAGTGCTCTCAAATTTGAAAATTTAAACCCAGCATATTGCATCTCAAATCACATGCAACAATGTTTAGTAGTTAGGGGAATATGTGGATTATTTAATGTGCCATCATTCAAATACTGTGGTTCACTGTATGAAGCACCACGCATGTTCCATTGACAATGACAAGCATGTCAGCTTATGCAATTTTAATTATCCTGAAGCAAGACACACTATATTGCCAAAAGTATTTGCTCACCCATCCAAATGATCAGAATGAAGTGTTCCAGTCACTCCAGTGTATACATTTTTTGCAAAAACATATGCGGACTGTTTGAATAAACATTTGGGAAAAAATGTGTCTCAGGAGCTCGGTGAATTCCAGTGTGGAACTGTGATAGGATGCCATCTTTGCATGATGTGGATGAACTTTACTGGTCCTCACCTCAACCTGAACGAATTAATTAGAGCCCCAGGTCTTCTTGTCCAACATCAGTATGTGACCTTATAAATGAGCTCCTGGATGAATGCTAAAAACTCCCCATAAACACACTCCTGAACCTTGTGGACTTCCTAAAAGAGTTGAAACTGTTTTAGCTGCAAAGAGTGGACCACTGCCATATGGATTAAGATTTGGATGTCACGTAAGCTCAACGCATTTGTAATATGTAAGTCAAGACTTTCTCATCACGATGTGAACATCAATGCTTTTTAATGTATTCCCTGCAGATGCTTTTATATCTGCCAGTCAGGGTTTTTACATAGTGTTTTAAGACTAGTCCATTCATACAACTCTGCAGACACTGCCATTTACACCTGCAAGATGGCATACAGCCGATTAGCTACATTTTCAGCACTGGTGTGCTCACATAAAGTCCTTCTGTGCCACCATTTTTTTATTTCATGCACTACGTTAAAGTTATCTCTGCTTGTGAAAATTGCTTGACAGATTCAGACTCATCTTTTGGATGCTGCATGGTTTCTGCATCTTTATCTTGGCACATCTTTTACATCGGATGCCCTTTCTGTTGTCCCATCTGTGGGACAATACAGTATATCCATTTAGCCTAGTGGCATGTCTTTGGACTGTAGGAGGAACTCTAAGCATGAGAAGGAAACAGAGACAGGCAGGCACAAACTCCACACAGAAAGTAACTGGACCACCCCACTTGGGGATTGAACACAGGACTTCGTGGTTTGAGGTGACAGCGCTATCCACTATGCCGCCGCACCTCCTTCCTAGGTTCATAACATTAATCTAATAAAATACATATATTATGTGAACTTCGTAGGCTTGAGCCATGCCTTACTTACACCATGTTGACTCTTAAGTACTTATTCTTTTGATTATTAGGTATTGAACATATTTGGCAACTTGTGGTGAGCCAACTTGACGTGTAGTGAGCCAACGGTTCTACCCATCAAACCATTGTGCTGCACCTTGCCAGACGGGAGGGTGGAGGTGTATCATAGTGTTGTATCAGTTGGATAATGGGCTACATTTTATGTTCATGGTTTAGAGATGGTTTAGTAGAGATACCCAACAAGCTCATGCATAGGTGTGTACACATGAGTAAATATCCCCTCAGCAGTTGATATATTATCCTCAGGATTTTTTGCTAGGACAAAGAGTCTGTACTCTTTGCTTTGTCTGGGCATTAAAGCCTCTAAGATGCACAAACCTTATTGTAGCCTTTACCTTGAGTCTTGATAAAGAAGGGATTTCTGGCAGAAAAACATGCTCCTAATAATGTCAATAATATTTAACGTTAGGTGTAATGATAATGTTGATAGTGTATTGTGTCCCTCACTGTTATCACTTGTAGTGTGCAGCTGTCTTCTTAACTGGGAGACGGTACAGTTTGTCAGGGTCATAGATGGTGCTTAAGTATGGTATGATGATGATATCATTTTAGTGTGAACACGTTTAAAAACTAAACTTTTCAGTTTGAAAATGGGGGACAAAGACAGATGTGATGTGTGAGATGGAGTGATGGACGGAGAGAGAGATGGAGAGGTGGATGATAATGAGAGATGCCAGTTTCCTCTTCCTTAATGTGCCTTTTGTGTTTTAGCCCAACTGCTTGCCTCTCATGATCCCCCTTTTTAGTTGCCATGGTGATGCCACGGTTCCTCTCGTTCTCTATTGCGTTTACTCTGTTCTGTGTTGCCATGACGATTGCTTTCCGCCATGCTACCTGCTTGCTGGTTCTTTGTGTTGGGATGAATACATTTGTGTGCATCCACACCTCTGTCTGATCGCATCTGTATACACCGTTCTGTTTAGCTGTCTTTCTGCACATCAGTCTGTCATTATGTCTTACTTGTACATCATACTGTATCTCCTCGGTTTTTAATTTATGGATGTGCCTCTATCAAATGATGCATCTGTAATAACTGTATGCTCTTAAAGCAACATGTTGCAGCAACACTAACGAATCTTGGTATGATATTTTGATACAGATCATCATAATTTACTGTGTTAACTAAGTGTTGGGCATTTACATTGTGCAAGCAAGTACCTAAATGATTGTTAGGCCACAGCTAGACCCTTGATCAAGACTCAGAACCCTGCTGCAAGTGTGTCCTAAAATGCCTAAAGTGTGTGTGTGAGTATGTGTGTGTGTGTGTGTGTGTGTGTATATATATACACCCTTAGCAGCAACAACTGTAACCAAGCGTTTGTGATAACTTGCAACAAGTCTTTTATAGTGTTCTGGAGGAATTTTGGCCCACTCATCTTTGAAGAATTGTTCTAATTCAGTTACATTAGAGGGTTTTTGAGCATGAACGGCCTTATTAAGGTCATACCACAACATCTCAATAGGATTCAGGTCAGGACTTTGGCTAGGCCACTCCAAAGTCTTAATTTTGTTTTTCTTCAGCCATTCAGTGGTGGACTTGCTGGTGTATTTAGGATCATTGTCCTGCTGCAGAACCCAAGTTTGTTTCAGCTCGAGTTCACGAACAGATGGTAGGACATACTCCTTCAGGATCTTTGGGTAGACAGCAGAATTCATAGTTCCATTTATCACAGCAAGTCTTCCAGGTCCTGATGCACCATATTTTACTGTTGGTATAATGTTCTTTTTCTGATATGCAGTGTTTCTTTTACGCCAGATGGGACACACACCTTTCAAAGAGTTCCACTTTTGTCTCATCGGTAAATTGGGACGAGCTTTAATGTTCTTTTTGCTCAGCAGTGGTTTTCTTCTTGAAACTCTGCCATGCAGGCCATTTTTTCCCAGTCTTTTTCTGATGCTGGAGGCATGAACGCTGACCTTAACTGAGGCAAGTGGGGCCTGCAGTTCTTTAGACGTTGTTGTGGGGTCTTTTGTAACCTCTTGGATGAGTCATCGCTGTGCTCTTGGGGTATTTTTGGGCGGGCGGCCACTCCTGGGAAGGTTCACCACTGTTCCATGTCTTCGCCGTTTGTGGATAATGGCTCTCACTGTGGTTCGCTGGATTCCCAATGCTTTGGAAATGGCTTTATAACCCTTTCCATCTCAATTAGGGATGAGACAGTGTAGCCTAGAGCGTCGGGCTGAGAACCCAAAGGTTGGGGGTTCAAATCCAGGCTCTGCTACACTCCACTCCACACTCCTTGAGCAAGACCCTTAACCCTGTCTGCTCCAGGGGCGCCGTACTGCAGCTGACCCTGCGCTCTGACCCCAACAGACAAGTTGGGATATGCAAAGAGAAACATTTCATTGTACTGTACATCTGTATATGTGTAATGACAAATACAATTTGAACTTGACAGATTATATAATCCCAACTGCAAAATATGGTGGTGGTAGCATCATGTTATCAAGCTAAATACTAAATCGATTCTCCAACAAATTCAACTAAATCTAATAACGTAGTACAGTAGGTCTACAAAGGCATTTGTGATACAACCAGCCCTACATTTTCTTACCGGATTTAATAAATAAAGCCCTTGTTAAATGATTACACATAGTACACTGTGTGTACTGAGTAAACAATTTGTTTGTGAAGATTAAAGAAAAGATTGAACTAAACACACAATCGAATCTCACATTCATATAATACAATCCCTATTCATGTATAATTAATAATCATGAATAAAACACGCACTGCTCCAAACGGTCGAATGGTGAGAACAGACGTTCTATTGCTTCCAGGCATCAAACAACGTTTCACTGCTGCACCTAGTCTACATGTAAAAACAACCACTGAACTTCCTCCACAAACACAAACACATAAAGACGCATCCTGTGGTTCACAACATTGTCTTCAGCACGAGAACGCCTCAACGTTTACATGAAATCGTATCTGTTCAGCATGCACGAGTCTTCACGGTCTTTAAGTATAAAGTGCATGGAAATAAGATGTCTCCTTCACCTCACTGACAATCTTTAAGAACGTGCTGACAAACAAATCTGGTTCCAGTTCTGCCAGACACACACATTTCACCACACACACTAAGAAAAGTCCAGAATCCAGACGAAGCCGCCAATGTTACGACAAGAACAGCACCTTAAAAACACTCTGTATTGTGATACCGTCCACACCAATAAACTCAGGCGCGTGTGTTTTGTTCGTTTTTACACACATCAATATTCATTATCCACATTTAACTCAATCCGTGCATCAAAACACACAGTTAAACGCTAGGGGGCAGCAGTGAACCCATTTGTCCAGCATGGTGTGCAGGTAACTGGCTTCTGGTACAAATGACAGAAAAGTCGGCAAGAACGAATTCACGAATCCTTTTCTCACATCTCAGAACCCTGATGTGGTACCAGACGTGTTTCCATTTGTTTACATCCGCCGTAAACACAGCAACCAAAAACCAAGACTATCATAAATCAGTGCACACTGGCTTAAGCTTCATACTGAGGCACATGCATAAACAGAAACGGTGCAAAAGTAGCTCATAAATTCTGCCCGCTGCCCTGGTTACAAGCAAGCAAAATACATCGCCTACAAATAATGATCGAGTACCGGCACCTCGGGTCTGGACAGCTTTTAGAATCAACACTAAATAACACATACGATCCGCGTCATATACAGCAGTACAGCACGCAGTAACTCGAACCCGCCAGCAAAGTATATTTACACTTACTTAATGCGCTAATGTTTCTGTAGCAAACCATCGGGTTCGAGAAGCTGAAAACTAGCAACTAACTCTGTTTACTGGCTTTATCTTTTACAAAAACAGTTCTGACAAAGGCTATTTTACATGACAAACTCATTGGAACATCACTATTTTGGGGTTACTACAGATGTTCTGCCAGTCACTTGGCACGAAACACATTAAACTGCTTCCTAAAAAGCTTTACCTGGATTAAGGAGCTTAAACAGGTGGCTAATGCTCGATCCGTTTCCCCGGAACTGAGCACCAAAATAAAACATAAACTGTTCAGACCTCTAAAGAAAAACACACGTCTCTCCATGCCAATAGGACCTGAACATGCATCGTATCTTCCTACGTCGAGTCGTGTGTGTATGCCATCTCTTATCTTAGCTTTTTGTTTGTTGGCATTTACAACACACCCTCGAGAATGAAATGGAATCAGTTCTGAGGGGTTATTCTCAAGTCAAAATGTGTAAAACGGTGTTAAATCTATTTTCCCAGAAGAAGTAATGATAAGTCAGGATACCTAGGACATACTTTCTTGTTTTTTTTGTAATGAATACAGTTGTTTTTTTTTACAAACATTGATGAAGGTGTGTCGCTCTTAGTGATCTGAGTGTATTCCAGCATGGAGGAGGAACTGTGATAGGATTCTACCTGTACCTGTACATGGATGTATAGAATCTGGTGTGAATAAACGCGAACCTTCACCACGAGAGAAGCACCTTTGGGATGAATTAGAACGGACTTCAGGACGGAGCCAGGACTTCTCGTACCAAGATCAGTATTGTGACATCACAAATGCACAAATGCATCCAAAAATGGTCAAAAATCCTTATAAACACACTCCTTCCTTATAAACACACAGACTTCCCAGAAGAGTGTAGGTGTAAAGGATGAACCAATGTTATATTAAAACCTATGAATGAAGCATTGGACACGTTGACTCGTGTGTCAAGGCAGGTGAACGAATCATTTTGGCAATATAGTGTATACCATGGTCACTGGTCACTGATCCGGTACAGATTTTCTGGGTTGACGTTGTGACACTGTGTGACACAAACGCTTAACACCAACAACAGTGGCGAGCAGCATGCGGTTGGCAGTTACTGTCAGGTACAACAGGCGGTGAAATACGAGCACACTAAACAACACATGGGATGAGATCCAGTTCGATCTGAGAGCAGCTGCTCGGACCAGACAGCATTTACTGAAAATAATGTTCACTTTCTTTACGAGCGCACCGTCTCACACGTTTACCCGAGAGTTGGATGATTTTCTTCTGCCCAATAAAGCTACACAGATGACATGAGAAGACCACCGAGACGAACGGCCAGTTCACGTCATTCTCTCGGATGAACGACTGGACCTCACCAAGCAGCAGAAAAACAAAAACAAAAGCACGAGATGATCCAGCTCACATCTGTCGAAAATAAAAAGCGAGGCAACACCCCACCACAAAGGAAAACATGAGAGTAAAACTAAACTCGAGTCAGTGAACACTGTAACTAGATCTGCGCTGGGTTGTTGTTGTTGTTGTTGTTTTAGATCGTACCCGTGTGTCCTCCTAATCACTTTTTTGCCACTAAGGTATATAATGGCTCAATTCTCATACAATTCTCTAGTCAGAGCATGATTGTGTTTGTGTCTCCGGGATCACATCACCCTGGATTGACAGACGGTCTGAAACAGACAATTTTTTATTATTTTTTAACCCTAGAACACTAAAGTTAGAATTACTAACACCATCACTAACGTTGGGTTTATTTTACCGGGTATAAAGCGCCTGATTTAAACACATAAACACCAACATCGGGGTAAATTCCACCCACAAAATATGATCCTCTGGATCACTAATGCCGGGTGAAAATCATTCAAACCCGGAGCCTTTTGAAAAAAATTATAAATGGGAGAAAGGAATCGACCAAACCATTAATGACATCACAGAGCGTCCACAGAGATCCATGTAACCCAGCAACAACACAATGAAAATCATTCTAAACTCATAGTTATATGATTTTGCTTATTAGTTTTAGTATATGTAAAGTGTCCTGGTGTGTCATAAACGGCACTCCTAAATAAAATTCTATTTTTATTATTATTATTATATCACATGACAAAAATTGTGTGACTTAAAATCCCCCGGCGTTTAGTGTTCTAGGGTTAAAGACAATTGCCAACCCTACTCTTACTGAGAATAAAACTCACCCCTTGACATGTGGGTAGCAGCCGTACACATTTTCTCATCTACACTTTCTGATGATCGGCATTCAGCATTGTGTACGAAGAGACACACCCTAGTCAATGCACTTTAACTTTAAGCCTGCAGAAAATATAACTGCATCAGTCTTATAAAGATAATAAAGATTGACAGCAGGCTATTCATTGTTTATGAAGCCGCTCAGCCCAGCTGGCAGGCAGAGCTGAGACTCGATCTGATGTATTCGACATCACAGCTCTGGTGTCCACTGTGTTCTCTTTAATGCCGCGCCATCTGAGCGTCATCGACGTATCAAATATTTTCACACAAAAACAAACTAAAATGTATTTAAATATGCTTAATAGCTCCATAAAAATAACCAAGCAAGCGTACTTCATTACTCAGTCCCTTCAGAAAAAAAAACACAGCTGGACGTCTTCCAGCGCTTTACAGAGTCGACCACAAATGGCTTTTAGACATGAATTATGCATCGCTTACACCGACACACGGAGTCAAACACAATACAATACAACTACACAACCTTCCTAATGCACTGGAAGCCTAAAAGACGAGCATTTATTATTCAGCCGCGAAAGAACGTTAAATTAATTTTTGATTTTATGGATAAAGCATTAAGAAGTCTGCATACAAGAGTGAAACGAACCGCTGTAGTCTGACGGTGCTGCTTTAAAAGCTTAAAGATGAGGTATTTGTGGCCGAAACTGATTTGTACGAAATGTTTTGTGATCCACTGCGAGCACTGTCGTCTTACAGTCTTGGGCTCGATTTCCAGTTGTGAAGTTCGCATGTCTGTGTGGGTTTTCATCCACAGTTCAAACGTATACAGTCCGACATAATTGGAGACACTGAAGATGTCGGTTTGCTTCATTTGATCGGATCTATATGGCCTCACTGCCAAGGTATTTTGCGTTTACCAAGCCTGAACTTTACTGGTACAAACCCACAGTTCCTCTCGGTGTTTATAAGGTTGGCAAGGAGACTGAGAGCGAGGTGGGAGATGGACAAGTGGCATCATGCCCATACGTGTTTCAGTGTTTCTATATAATCCCTGTTATTAACATCTCAACCAGTATGATGATTCTTCCAACAACCAGTTCGATACACTCAGAGTGGCAGCTGCGTTGTGATGGTTAGAGAACTGGTTGCGGATTCGATTCCAAGAGTCGACAGGTCAGGACTGAAGTGCCCGAGAGTAAGGCACTGAACCCCGGACGCTGTGGCTAGGGCTGACCACCGCGCCGGGCACGTGTGCTCACTAGTGACCAATAGTGTGTGATAGTGTCTGTAATTAACTAGCTTTCCATCCAGATGTTATATAACTGTGATATGCATTTATGACATAGCGACGGGGGGGGGGCAAAAATGTGGCGTTTCCAACGGCTACGGTTTTGCGAAAAAACCATTACATCACATGTCAATGTGCTGCAAGAGAAACAAGCAAGATGGAGAAATAGAAAAGTACTATTATCCTTCGGAAGACTAGCATGTGAGTTTTCGTGCTGTACCCACTCCAATGGGGACAAAAAGATCGGACAGTCCGGTTGAAACACGAGTGGACATTGGACAAGCTAGAAACGTCATCGTTTACTCACAAAACCGTGAATATTGACGTGATATTATAACATGAAAAGGTTTTCACAACATTTACGTCATTATTCGAATTTTGAGCTTCATCCAGCCGGGTTTTAATGCACAATTTCAAAATGTATAAAAAATACTGGTGGACAGAAAACCGGTTAATGTGTGTTTCACTGTGCGGAACTGCGGAGGACGAATTCATATGTGTGTAAAAAGTACAGCGGTACAAAAACTATTCTGAATTCTAATCATTGGGAATGACCATTAATTCCATTAATAAAAAGACCTGGACAGAGTTTGAAGGCCACACACACAATGACACACAAGACAGTTTTGCTTTCCATCATCCATCCATTTTTTTATTTATATACACAAAATAAATTCTTATTGTCACTGTTTTAAATACGTCAGAATATACAGTACCACTAAAAAGCTTGGACACAACATCTTTATTTTTGACTTTATTTTCTAGATCAATAATGAACACTAAGAACTTGTGAAACAACAGATACGGAATTATAGTAAACAAAATGTAAAAAAAAAACATGTATATGACACCAATGCTTTGATAACAGCTTTGCACTTTGTCATTGGAGTTTTCTCCATCAACTTCATGAGAAGCTTCCTTTAATGTTTTTCTACAGAAGGTTCTGAAGATATTTCCAGACAGGTTGACCGATTCAGCTCAACTGGGGATATTATGGAAGACAGGCCATCTAACCAAACACTCCATCGCTGTATTTCTTGGTTAAATGAAGCTAATTTTATTTACTTCCATGTAGGAATAAATACAGAACGAGAAGCCGTGTCCGAACATATAACTGCTACTACATGTGTCTGTCTTTCACCCAGTACATTTGCAGTGGTATAGAATTGTTGTCATTTGGTTGACAAAAGTATCGGGATTCCTTTACATCTCACCTACGGGATCTCATTCATTTCTCAATCGACATGCATAAATATAGAGTTTGTTCCCTCTTGGGTATAATAAAAAGCTGTCCAGTCTCCATGGTTATCCAAAGTAGCATCACTTTTATTACCTCACTTGCCTGCTTGCTGATGTTTATATGCAGAATGAGCCAGCTGGCACGACTGCACGTGCTGGCAGGAACTCCTGAGCAGGAAATGCCTGAACTGAGGTACAAGAGAATTAGTAGGAGGTTCCTCTTAAAATCTCCACTTGAAAGCAATCAGATGATAAAAGACTACAGATGGGTGTTTATTTTGTGTGTCTTTTTTGTAGTACTGGAAGCTTGGCTGTAAAGATGTGAATCATTTCTAGCTCCAATCCAGTTAGTTTCAAATAATTCATATACATTTCATCATTTACATCCAGAAAGTGTGTCCAAACTTTTGATTGGTGCTGCACATTGCAGGATTTGAATAATAATACAAACTATTCATTGAAATTAATTAAAATGGCTCAAACAATAGCATATTATATCATTATTTATTCTAATGTCATATATTATCATCATCATTCAACATAAACACTTCCAGGTCAGATATATCGTTCTAACATAAAGAAAAGCTTCTCCGTATCCCAAAACCAAACGCATTACTGACCAAAGTCTGACCATCACTATCATTTGTTTCTCTCTTTTTTTTGGTCTATTCCACCACAAAACAGAAAGTGAATGGACTTGAAACAAATCCAGTGCAGCCTGAGGCTTTAACACCAGAAAACAATCACATTAGCAGGCCAGTCGTTGCCGTGATTTCAGCCAAACTCGATCAATCTGGCCCATTACAACGAGCGGGAGGAGAGACGAGAAACTAAATCATTCCTTTTAGTGAGCCATTAGAGAAGAGACTCGACTGAAGACCGTGTATACAGTCAGTATTACTGAAATAAACTACTCACACTTGCAGTTCTCTCACACCGAGTGCTGATCAATCACGTTTAATGTGTTCGATTGGGAAAAGGTGAGAATGCTCAGGTCTGACGACGAGCTTTAATACGTTCTCGGATTCTTCTTATTTATTCACTCAGGTTCGTTGGGGCAGCTCAGTGCTTGAAACATATTTAACATAATAAATGATTTACAATATGGATGAAATGGATGTTTTTTTCTACATCGGCCCGATCAGAGACATGATGGTGTGTTCATAAATCATCTGGGTTGAAAAAACGCTAATTGCTCATTTTGTTTAGTACACGAGAGATCGATCCGTTGAGTCCTAACCATAATGCAATTCTTCTTCTGGAACACAACCCCAAGCTAGCACGAACCGTTCAGCCTTCCCCTGACCTCCGTTATCACCTGACATGGCCGGTGGCGACACCACACTCTCTGTGGAAATAAAATGTTCCACTGCTGCATCCCATGAGCACCGGATCGCTGAGAAAGGTCTGAACAAAATACTCATAAATAACTTGGATCATCGATGCACAATGGACGTCACTCTAGTACAGGGGTCACCAACCTTTTTGAAACTGGGAGCTACTTTTTGGGTACCAACTAATATGAACAGCGACCAGTTTGATACACACTTGTGACATCACACTTTTATAACCTTTAATGACATGTTACTATTAATAATTGATGATATTCATCTATGTGAAGATGCTGATCATGTCAATGATTTCTCACAATCATTTAACAAGGTAGGAAACAAATAAATACCAATATGCAAAATATGAAGCTATTTTTAGAACAGGCCCGCGGGCGACTTATGAGGTCCTTTCGGGCGACCTGGTGACCCCTGCTCTAGTAAGTAAACAATGTTTTTCTCTGAGAAGGAAAAAAAATCCAACCTCGATTCTCCTCAAATTCAACCAAACCTCTGATTACATAAAGAATGAGCTCCATTCCTAAATTCAGTCATGCTACACACACCGAAATCCTCGGGGGCTTTGCTCATCCTAATTATTCATCTCAGCTTAAAACTGTAACACGTCGGCTCTGTTATAACTTACACTGGGATGCCGTGTGACACCAGTTTGTCCCCAGTGTAGCTTTTATGCTCCAGTAAATCGACTTAAATCCCCAGGAACAGTTGCTGGATCATAACTGTAAAACGTTTTAATAAATGTTGGATTTATTTAGATCATAAGATGATTTTGATTCAATCCTGGTGTTCATAAAACCACCAACAGAAATACCTTACAGACTGAATCCTAGTCTGTCGCCATGGCAGAAAGGGCACGATTATACGGTACTCAGGTGGGCACGCTCCCTGTAGGTTAACGTCATCCTACAGACACTTAGTCACAGGAAGTGACAAACAGGAAGTGGTTCGGATTGTGCACTCGAGCTGACCGTCGTTTACAGACAGTCGAGTCGACTCCTCCTCCTACAGCAGGATTTTAACAGAATCCAAAATGATTTACCGTACCTGAGAGATAGCGACACTTGAGATTTGAGGACCTTGCTCAAGAGCCCAACATAGCAGCAACGTGGTGGTAATAGGGCTCTAACTGGCAACCTTCTGATTTCTAGAGCATGGCCTAGAAACAGGGCAGTGATGGTTTAGTGGTTAATGTATTGAGCTAGTAACCAGTAGGCCGTCGGTTCAAGCTCTACTACCTACTACCATTGCTGGGCTCCAGAGCAAGGCCCTCAACACTCAAAATTATGTTCCTAATAAACTTTGTCATAATAATAATGATCTATTTTTCATGGGAAGTTTCATGTGTGTTTGGGTCCTGGTATCAATGATCGGACTGACCGCAGTAAAGCCAGATTCTGGTAACTCAAGACTTTTTATCTACTCTGCTTACAGATGTAACGTTGCTCTGGTTTGCTTATCAGTACCACTACATCCGAACATCAGGAATAACATCAGCCCTCAAAGCCACATTCATAGTGAGAGGAAGTGAGTAAAATAACAAGCCTGAAACGGGACCATACAGTCCAGCTTATATGTACCATAAAAAATACACAATACCAAAACCGAACCCAGACATTCCAACCTGTCCACATGCATGAATGCAACTGCAAAAGAATTCAGCATGTTATCACACTCCGCATGGACACACACACACACACACGACTGTTCTGATGCAGATGTTCGGTGTTAAAATTTCTTTAACATGGCAGTTCCCTCCTTGTTATCTTTCTGGAATTTTGTGAGGAAAGCCAGGGACTCTCCCTACTTTTTCTCTGTCAAACACACACACATACACACACACATACACACACACAGCTGGCCAGTAGATCCAGAGGAAGCGGCTCAGCTGAGCTCTTTCCTGTAGAGAAAACAGAACATGTGGAAACCAGGATGAAAGCGTCTCCCTCCTGTTCTCACATTTCAAGCAACGATGCTAGTAAACTGTCGAACCACTCAGCATCACTATGAGCCGTAATAACCATTTAATAACCACAATCAGTCCTCTGGGGCGCTGGCTTACCAAATTTCTTTTACAATCAACTGTAGTAGGCTACAGCATTACGCATTATTCATTACTCTGGAGTCATTACTTGATTAATGCAATGTTACAAGAAGTGTGAGAGGTCTTTCTTTTATTTAAAGAAAATGTGTCTGGGGTTTGGGCCACAAAAAGTGAAAGGTGCATGGGAGTACAGGAACTTGGCCTGAGAGCCTCCTACATATTAGTGCGCACTTAAGGCTGGTCCCAGGACCATATAGAAACTGCACCGAATCAAATACACAGACAAATGTTTTGCTATGGCAACCCCTGACAAGACCTTAACAATTAACTTAATATGTAATAGCCACACAAATGATGTCATAAAAAGCGGGTTGTATATTTTTATTTAATTAGCATGTTTATAAATGGCATATTTACACATTAAGACATGTATTTCATTCCTTTAAGAAATCTGTCTGATCTCTTGAACAGCTGCATAAAGAAACACAAGCAACAAGACTTTAAACCACCCGATACATTACAAACCCAATACCAAAATAGTTGGACCGATTTGTAAAATACAGCGGTGGGCCGTGTTACGTTCCAATGGTTTTCTGAACTACTCCTGAAGGGAGGGAATATTAATCATATTACTATTACAGATTGTATTTCAGTACAGTCTGTATTAGGAATGTATGGTGTATCACAGGATACAAATCAGCGCATAATGTGCCATGATTGGAACAGCAGCTGAATTTCTAGATCCCTTTTCTCCTTGACAGCACTTTACGGGTTGCCAGGTACCAGATTTCTCAACCAAAAATATTTACATGTAGTTCCTGTTTCATTTGTATTCTTCATTTATGTCTATAATTGTTGACTCCCAAGGTCCCAAGCCATCCCGTGCTTTCAGGGTATAGTTTGCAGTGGTAGCTTGGTGATTAATAAACTAAGCAAGAGATCAGAAGGTCGGCAGTTCAAGTCCCAAGGTGGACCGCTGAGCAAGGCTTTAGCGCTAACCCTCAATCGCTCAAAACGCCGACCCGTTGGATCAAGTCGTGTGAATGCGGAAAATGTAAATGTATCATGTAACATTAATAAATCTGTGTCTGTGTGATTCTCCCAGTGTTTGTCTGATCTCCTCGTAAAATCCAAAGTTTATTTCCAAAAATTATTTATACTTTTGCGGTGGCTAATGTTCTGTGCTGAGTCACGGCATAACTCCATAATCTCAACATTATACAGACGTTTCACTCATATTTTGACCGAGTTGCAGACATTAAATCCTAAATGTGTTCATATTTCCATTTTCCTTCCTGCTTTTGTCGGTTAAATAACATTTCTAGAGAGTAAACGATCATAGATTCTTTGTTTTATTGCATTTTATGGAGAAAATTGGTTTTGTACATTAGCAAACACACACACACACACACACACACACACATTTAAACACACGAGTCACACAATTACCATTAATTCAAAAAGTTAACTTTTCAAATAAGACCCAGACAAATGCAAACAAAACACACACACACACACACACTAGATTGTTCTGCTGGCCTTGTAAGAACCCTCTTGCCCCGGGCTCTGACACCGAGAGAACAGGCAGGAAAAGACTGCCACATGTTTCTGATTTAGAGCACTATTTTCACCATTCCTCTCTTGCCTGCTGAGGCCAGCGACACAGCTGAGCTGCAACAGAAGCCTCGAGCGTTTCTCACAACGAAATGACCAACCGGCATCCAAAAGTCAGTTATATTCACTTAAAAAGGAGGTCAGTGGGCCGGGTTACATAACAGGATATATCCAGAGGACACCACATCTTATCGATGACTTACTTTAATTATAGGGGTGTTTCAGATATACACGTAGATCCGAGAGATCTATTCATTTGCATAAAATAAATAAAATACAGGCCAGGCTTTCAATATAAAGAAAAAGCTTTTTTCTCTTTAGGACCTCGAATTTCAGAACTTACACTCACATTTACACATTTACAATCCTTTTTCACGTGTAGGAATGATTCCTACGTATTTAACTTGTTCCGTGCAGTAGAACGCACACAAGTAAATACACACTAGAGGGCAGGAGTGAGCACACATGCCCAAGGACCAATTAGGAGATCGTTGCTTTGATTTGCTCAATGGTTGTAGCTTTAGTTGTGACCTGTCGACTATCAGAATCAAGCGTGGAACCTTTCGATCACAAGCCCGGATCTCTAACCACCAGGCCACGGCTGCTCTTAGTAAAGCTTATGTGTACGATTTACACAGACAGTAAATAAATAAATAACTAATTATGAAGGCGTAATTTAATGAACATGTCACAATTAGGTCCATGAATCTCTTGGTAAACAGTTTCAACGAACACACTGTGGTCTTTTCATTGAAATGTGACTTAACATCTGGTATTGTAACTCAATCCAGGGTCTGCTGCTGGTCCGTAAAAATATAATTAGGAAGATTTGGTTTTAAAGCACTCTTAAGGAATTTCTAAAGCCTGTAATTAGACAAACTAAACTTTTAAAAAATTATTGTGACCAAACATGCTCCAAATATCCCATCAAGAGGCAAATCTGAACCATTGAAAATGATCAGGAACAAAATAATGCATCGTGAGCCACCACATTGTAGGTGGTGTATCATTGCATCACTGATGCTAATAATATTTTATATAAGTCTGGACAGTCTGACTAGGACGCATGTCCTCACTGAAGTACTGTCAGAGGACGTGTCGAGAGGGGGGGACAGATCCTGCCGAAATGATCCCTCGGTGCTCATCGGTGTGAAACAATACGGAACTCTTTCCACCAAACCATCCAAGCTGGGAGTGGTGACAAGACAGGAAGACATATCGGAAAGGTTTTTTTTCCCCCAGACAGTGACTGAGGAGAGGCTCACATCTCTGGCGAAGGAATCATTTCACCGGGCAACAATTCTCTCTTCCATCAAAAGTAATGGCCGTCCACGGCATCCCGTACCAATTAAAGTGCAATGAAACGACATGAATAATTGACATGCTATTTGCTAGTAAGGGTGATCTAGGCGACGTGTTTAATTACTGGAAGAACTGATATATTACCGATCGGTCTCCTAAAGTCATTTATCTTCCTTGTGAGAACAGTACGTCTAAGGTTTACACAGCTCGGTAATTGCAGCAGTCGGACAAGAGAGCAATGGAAATAAAATCAAGCAAAATCATGACAGCCAATCATCCTTGGCTGCACGGTTTGGAACTGTGGGACATATTTATTCAAATTAAAATCACATCACGATCACAAATCCCACTCTTGAATCACAACACCTGTATGTAGATTGGACTCTTGGTCCGCAAGAGCTTCAATACTTTACTGTGTAAATCTTTACAAAATGAAATAGGGAGCAGTGCACTTTCCTTGTGCATATACTCAATCAAGTGTGACACATCTAGCCCAAAAAAAAACTAATGAGTCCCATGAGCCCAAGGACGTCCCACAGGACCTCAGCGCTGTGCCAGGTTGTCCCTAGTTGCCAGTCGGAGCCAATACCTTGGCCAAAAACAAGAATAAGGTGACAGCTGGGCTGGAAGAGCGAATGTGCCTGCTACCATGTCTCACTTGATACCACCTGCCATGCTGTAATTTAAAGAGTTCCCGGCCTGTTTGGATGACATGCATTCCAGCCCCTGACCACTCTTACATCGTACATGAACCACTTGGATTCCCTTTGCTTGGCATTCCTGGTGACACACGCTACTCTGATTGTGTAAAGATAGCATCTGAGTAGTATAGTTCATCTATCGCAGCAAACATGGCACAGAGTCCGAATCAGTTTTTAAGTCTCCCTTCTGTCAAGAGTAAACACCGAGCGCTCAGCTGTCCTCATTCCAGATATTCCGGGGTATAAAGTGTCTCTTACTTCTGAGAATTTGCCCTTTAGAATCCGCCCACATGTTCTCCTCTGACGCTCTGTGCATGCCATGTGAATAGTTTTGGCGAACGACTTGTGGTCGCGACCCGCTACCGACACCACAACATCTAGATCTAGATGCTGCATTTCAGTCCGACAAGTCAACATGCGTCATTCTATCATTTACACGTTGTTGTAACCCAGCTTGTGTGTTGTTAGAATGCATTTGCAACCCCATTCACAAAGTCAGACGATTTAATGGAAGAAGAAGAAGAAAAGAGTGTGTACTGATGCAGGGTGCAAAACTTAATCTGCAGTCTGGTAATCCTAATCTTTTGGCCTCCTATTAAAGACTCACTTAAGTATTATGATGATGTAATACACATGTAATAAATACTTCCAAAATCAGTATCAGAACGGCAAAGGCTTGTGTGGTTAAACTGTTAAATCAGAACTAATCAAAATTAGGGGCATAATTAATTATATTTAAATACTGTATGCAAAGTACATAAAAATGACCAATCAACATTTGAATTGATGCACATTTCTGTCACTTTCATCCAATTAGGAATTATCGTCATGGTTGTGTTCAGCCTTACCAACACAAAATCAAAGTTTCATATTTGTCTTCCCAACCCTCGTTCATATTTCAACCAGGCACCAGATATTTTTACCAGATTCCAACGATTACAATTGCTAAATTAGTATAATGTTGAAATCATTAAAATCCCAAGACTTTACAACCCTGCTTGTAATGTTCTTCATCCTAAATTATTATGTTAATGAAACATTTTGTATTATTCCAACAGTAAGTGAAGGAAACATTAAGTCGCAAGAACACTATGGAATGTCTCTATCTATCTATTTTACCCTTCAGTCGACTTCGACCCTGGGTTACTCTGTGGACCGTTACCGATCCCCAGAGTATCTC
>JAOUQU010006745.1:0-18621 GCA_028566735.1 Ammoglanis amapaensis | reverse complement strand
ACACACACACACACACATACACACACACACACACACACACACACACACACACACACACACACACACACACACACACAAACACACGGAGTGGTGGGTGGGAAGGGAGGAGTCTGTCTGCTAAGGTTGAGCTGTTTACAGCGTGGGCTTGTATAGCAGCAGATGGAAGGCCGTCCCCACAAAGAAACGAAAGGGAGGGGAAACCAGGACACAATGAGAACCGGAGAGTGTAACATAGACAGAACACATGTGTGTTGAATGGGAAAAGTGCAGCTTTGTGGGGTTTTTGTTATCACTGCCTTACAAGTCCAAGTGCGACTAAAGAAACCGCCAGACTGAGGAGATCTCAACCAGAAAATAGCACACTGTAAGTACAAATATATACAGTGGTTTTACTTTTAGTTTCAACATTTCTGGATTTGTGTTGAATAAAAATGAGTCATGTGTTACTAAATAAAATCAATATCTTATTGAATAATAATTATAATTAACAAACAACAATTTTGAAAAAGGATACACTTTCTCCAGAGTTGTTTATTAAACATAAATACTATAAATAAAATGTAATTATCCTGGTCATTGTCTATGTTGTTTACTTAATGAAGCTACCAGTAGTTCTTAGATTGCTGACTTGAAATAATTCTTGCTTTTAATGTTTAGGAATTAACCAAGCCTTGAAAAGATGCTCCAAGCCATCAATGAGTGTCCAGTCATGGGTGACTTCAAAGACACACTTCAATAACCTGTTCTCCAGGATCATGGTTCTTCAATCACACTCCACAGCCATGGATCGTGATTCAACCCCGGGGTCGTTTGTGGGACTGGGAGCAGACGATGCAGATGAAGTGTTTGAACACATCTCATCCAACAAAGGACCAAACTGGTGCAAAACCCCTACCGGACACATCAAGAGACCCATGAATGCCTTTATGGTGTGGTCACAAATCGAAAGACGGAAGATCATGGAACAGTGGCCTGACATGCACAACGCAGAGATCTCCAAGCGTCTTGGAAAACGGTGGAAAATGCTTCCGGATTTTGAGAAAATCCCATTCATCAAGGAGGCGGAGAGGTTGCGTCTGAAGCACATGGCCGACTACCCAGACTACAAGTATCGTCCAAGGAAGAAGAGTAAGTCCTCCACACCGGTCAAAAACAAACTCCCTTTAAAAGCCAGAAAGCATCTTTCAGATCGATCGACAAGCTTCACGAGCAAAGTAAAATCAAACACCTCCAAACAGAAATCAAACTTTAGCAGCAATAAATACAAACACAATACTGAAAGCACGAGTGATGACGACGTGGTGGAAATTAATCTGACAACTCCAGGGACTTTGCAGGACAATCAAAATAAGACCTTTTTTGAGTCCAGTTGTCATCCAAAAGAACACAGTATCAGTCCCTCCGATGCCGGGTGCCGTATAAACACGATGGGCAGAGAGTCACACGGGTCAAACTCTGTCCGATCGTCCACGCCGAGCTCCACCAGCTTTGTGTCATCCATCTCTTCGGACGAGGAACTCGATGAGGAGATTTTGCATATCATATCCAGTACAAACTTTGACAGCATGCCAATGGACTGCTCGAACCTAGACAAGGACTTTGAGACCTTTCACGCCCACTCAGGATCACACTTTGACTTTCCAGACTACTGCACTCCAGAGGTGAATGAGATGATTTCAGGGGACTTATTAGTACCAAGTATCTCAGATTTGGTGTTTATTCACTGAGCAGGATTACAGTCGTGACCAAACCAGTTTCAGTTTTAAACCTTCGTCAGCTTTTTATTTTATTTGATGAATTATGTTTGCTTTCCAAGCCTTGGTTTTGGTTTTTGAATATCTCTTCTCTCTAAAGCAACTTATCAGGTAGTTGATATCAAATTGGAAAAAAAAAGAATTACTGACAAGAAATCATTCCAGTCAAGAGAAAACGTCAAAGGCAGGTCACAGGTCAAAATGTTTGAGCTTTCAGACTACAGAAGACATTTAAAATGTCATGACTGAGCATAAAAGCATTACCGTTTAACAGTGTCTAATCAGTATAATGTATGCAGCGTCAGACTACCCATATTGAAAGGCTCCACTCATTTGCACAAGCGACATTTGCGCAGATTGTTCATACAGCTTTGCACTCTGTTAAGCCTCTGTTCTCTGTCTCTGTGAAAATCAGGAAAATCTGTAGTACTTGGCAGTTAAGGGTTAAATGCCTAATCGCTGGATTGAAGTGACCGGCATTAGGGACAAGAATTGATCTCATGGACTTTTGTTACATCACCAATGCACTTACATGCGATGGTTTTAAAGACATGTCTACGTTTGCCCATTTACTGAGTCGTGCTGAAAATGATAGAACTCTAAGATCAGGACGGTCTAGGATCAGCCTTTTTGTGCATCATCTGAGTATTCAGATAACCCTCTTTGTGCTGAGCATGATGGAGGGGAGATGAGGGGAAACTGTAATGATGATGGGGAGGGGATCCCACACCAGGCCTGGAAACACATGTCAGCTGCCCCCGATTGGGGCAAGAAATCTATACCTGCCAGCTGGCCCCATTGACTCTCTCAGGGATCATTTGTCTGGGTCCTAGTGCTTCCCATAGGTAATTCATCTGTGATTATTCATGTGTGCACAAGAGCTGGTGTGACTTTTTTTCCCTGTTTCGCGTCTGCAGGGATCGCACGGGGTGACCAAGTGCATCACTTTCTAGATGATTTCTTCTGGTCTGATTTGTTTCAGTTCTCACAGACAACTAATAAATAATGTAGTTCTGATATAAACCATCTGTCACATGTACATTGAGGAACCATGGAAGTTCATGTCCAGGCAAACATGTGCCTGTTTTGGTTGTTGTTTTTGTAGGAAAACCTTATTTATTTGGGTTATATGAAGTGGTTTGTGTCATTTTGACCTGACAGGTGCATTTTAGCATAGAACTGATTGCACAGATAAAGCGTATTGCCTCTCTGATTTATTATACCACACAAATGATAAAATGTTATCATTAAACATAAAATTCTTATTACTTTCAATAATATGGATTGGCCATTTTTAACTGGACTGGCACCTTGTCTAGTGAGTGATCATGTCTCTAAAATACACAACAAACATATATGGACTTATGTGTAGAATAGATCTAGTGCATAGTATCGTACACCCATGATCCATTTAGAGAAAGATTGTGGTTTGGCATCTAATAAATGTTTCACAATGTTAGAAACTAGAACAAATAGTTATTTCCTTTTTATTCTCATTATAGTCTGTAAACACACCTAAACCTTGGAATATAATTTTTCCTCTTTGAGTGTTGCCAGCGCTTAATCTTATTTAGTTTCATAGTAGGACACACAATGGGTAAATACACTAAACACCTTAACAGGTCACCGACAGCCCCAGAGAAAAACTACGTAGACACATAGAAAGTTTGAAAGCTTATTCAATGTTAAACATTAATCTGAATTGCTCTTTAAATAGCTGGTAATATTAAATAATAATAATATTAACCATAATTCACAAAATGTTTTAACCCAACTGCAAAAACAGAATCGAACTGAAATTCAATTGCAAATAAAATCCAAGAAAGTGTTTTTTCCTCTGGCAGTGTTTGCATAGTCATCATTTATTTAATGCTAATAAATGTAATATATTATTTTCCTCCGATGTTTATTTCTTCCACGTGTGTGTTTGTGTGTGTGTGTGTGTGGGTGTAACAACATTGCCAGAAAAAAGTCCAGACTCTTCACAGATGGGCTCAAGCAAATGAATGTCAGCATGATAAATGAGAAAAAAAAGTGGTACATAAATGAACCCAGACCCATCTGGTCCACACCTCTTACACATTACTGGCTCTTTCACCACTATTCTTAGAAAGAAACGGAACAGTGTGTGTTTCACCTTTAATCAGCTGTGATAACATGTTATAAATTTATTTCACAATCCAGAAATCAACCAGCTCATTGCAAATTTCTTCTGAATGCCTCGTTCTCACGATCTCGCATATTCAGATTATTTATTTAAACATTTAAAGGGTGTTTAGTCACGTTCCTTGCATGTTTGTTCATTACTTGGAGTCCAGACTAGTCTGGAAGGTATGGTACAACTATACATCATCATATAACAGTACAAAATGTTTACAAATCATTCTCACAGACATTTAAAAATTTGCTATGAATTAAACATTCACAGTATTCACCGGTGACTTTTATGAGATTTTAAATGCGTGCACAGTCTTAGTATTTAGAAGAAAACTTTAACCGAAGCAACTTCGAATACAGTATATACAGAATACAGTAATTTGTAGGACCTTGCTCAAGGACCCAACAGCAGCAACCTAGCAACAACGGGTGTTGAACTAGCTGCCTTAGAAATACTAGTTCTGTTCCATAAACACTAGGAAACAGCTGGCCCCAGTACAATACAGATAGTTCACGTTGTGCCATTATGGCATCTTTTAATGAAGAATAATTTACAGCATAGTTTACATTGTTATTGCATTGTGGTTTTTTGTTCAAAAACGACATTCAATATTTATTTATGTCAAAATCTCTGACGTTCTTATCTTCTTTAAGTCTAACAGCAGTAGGTTCTCCGTTTGGAGAAAGTGCTTTAGATACCCTTATATCACTTTAATAAGCTACATTTTTATCTTTAGACCATGGATTCACTTTTATACTTCATGTACATGCTCAACTTGTATTTTAATTCCAACACCAGCAGTGAGACGAAAACAGCACAGTGAAGGACATCATATCTAAAATGTTCCGAGGCTTTCCAGCAATAGATCTGAGCACAAGGCCGTAACACCCTGGACAGTGTGTAAAATATTTAGTACTGTATCTATTTTCATCTCTGTGCTTTAACTCAAAATTAACTGCTTTAACTGCGAAATTAATTCTCTGCACTTAGCCCAATCCATGCAGCAAAAACACCAGGGGCAGCAGTGAGCACACATGCCTGGGGCCTATCCACGCTACTCGGTCATCAGTTAGAGGTTTGGATTTGCCTCACTCAAGTGCGCCACATGGGTGACCAGTTGACTCTCTGATTCAAACCTGCAACCTTCCTAACTTAAGGGTCGGTCACTCCCCTATCAGACATAAACAATCACGTCTCGTCATCTTAGCAGTATTGGAGTAGTGTAATATTTAGATACACCACGTGAGCACCTGATACGTGGGTCCTGCAAAACATTCCTGCACTTTGCTGGAGGCTTGAAGGGGAAGATGTTTTGATGTGACACTCAAGTCGACACAAAAGATCTGCTGGCCGATGACTATTCAGAATACCATGATGCCATTTAGTTAAAAAAAAATTATACGCAATGTTGCAGTGCAGAAACTTTAAGAGGAAAGCTGATTAGATATTTGGCATAATAAATCTCTTGCTTCTGTAAAGATCAGGCCTTGTCTTGCGCCTCAGAGATAAGACTGTATTGATCCCCTTGAGGAAATTAACTGTGTTTAGATGTTAAAGATGTGTTCAGCTCAGTTCATGCTCTTGTCCCCAGACTCCTGTAACGAGAATGCAGAATTACAGAAGTCTTTTAAAACCATTTAAGACCACCGGATTTGCTAGCCTAACAAAAAACCCTGACATCAGCGCCTTCAGTCTATAAATTTCTGAACTTTTATTCCAACATGGGTTTGAGGCCAAAGTTATTTGCGTATGTAGACCAAAACAATGAACATTCCTTTTTTTCTTTCTACTTTATTTATTGTGTGAGAAATAGTTAGAAGATACGAACAGGTGATTTTTATATGATTAGCTGGTGTGTGCACCTGCGCTTCACGTTACCATCGAGTCGTCTGTTGTGTACGTTGGCAGAAATGAAATCACTTTGCTGTATAAATGAATGTAGATGTTAGCATCGCAGTTTGTGTCCAGATATGCAAGTACGTGTTGTGTTGTGCTCACTAATAAATATTTGAGAAAACAAATGATCTGTGCTGACTGAGTTTCTGAAAACTCATGTGAACTATATATACCAACTACATTATACCAGTACTACATATATAGTCTGCATAATCAACATTGTGCCATTTAATAGATTTCTAAAATTAAAGATAAATTTTTTTCGAATTTACACATTTTTCACCGCTGTGCTTTTACACACATAAGAATTAGTCCTGCGTGTTTATTACAATCCAAGCCGTGGAACATGAGTCTACATCCTAAGCTAATCAAGGCACCCAGGGAGCGGTTAGGGGATTCGGTACCCCGCTCAAGAGCACTACAGTCCTGACCTGTCAACTCTCAGATTCGAACCGGCAACCTTCAGATCACAACCACAAGCCAGGACCAGATACAATTTAAGCGAATTATAGAAAAGAGCCTCACTCAAGGGCCCAACAGTAGCAACATTGCAAAGGTTGTTATGTTCCAGTCTGAGAGTGCAGCATCTCTATGAAAATTACATGAACGATTTAAAACGAAATTTACAACCAAGAGCAATTTAAGCTAATCATGAACCGTGGCCTTGCTCAGGGGCCCTAGCCACAGTAGCTAATTAGAGATGTTTATGTTTAAACCAACAAAAGTTTGGCTGCCAATATTACACCAATTACACAAATAATGTGCTCATCCAGACAGCGAAAGTTAAAGACTCAACACATCACAGTGACACAAGCACTTAAGTTCTGGCAGCTTTTACTCTGTAACAGGTGATTTATATCGTTGTTGTCTGTTGTCTATAATAAATTTCACAGATCTCACAGCACTCTCGCACTATCTTCAGCCTCTGTGAATACACGTAATTTGGCTTTAGCTCTATCGTGTGTACCTGTCATTTACTGTGGGTTCGTCCCACATCTGCATCTTCAACATCGAGTTTCAGAAAGGATGCAGATGTTCTTGTGGTCTGGGCGCACAGGTTTGAGACACTTTTGCAATCATGTCAATGAGAAAACACACACGCACACACACACTGAAAGTCACTACCTACAAACCCAGTTTAGAACATGCGGTATACTTTAGTATACAAGCTTATTAAACTTTGGAATCTATGTGAGACTACCCGTCTTTGTGTCTGTCTATCAGTCTATCTGTCTGCCTAACTACATACCAATGTACACACATACCTGTCTGTCTGCCTAATGGCCTACCTACCCAGCTACCTCTGTCTGTCTGCCTAACTTGGCACACCAGAATACAGTAGGAGGGCGTTATTGAGTATAAAGTTCTAAATGGTTAACACAGTCTCTAATCAGTCACAAAGAATAAATTGTGCCAAGTTGAATATGGGATGCCATCCATCAGCAACTTGTCAAAAGATGGAGTAGACGAAAGTGCTGCTCATCATGAGTCTCTAGCATCGAAGGTATGGGAAATTTGCCATCAAAACAACGTCCGAGATTTACAGTGCCAGCTATAGGAAATATTATTTATGTGTTATTACACAACAGAAAACCAAAGACTGATGGAGTTACGAATGGTTTTCAATGATAGGATGGACAAACTGACAGACAAAAAGAAGGAAAATTAAAAGGGCCTTAATATGTGCAGGCAAAATAAGACAATAAAGTGTTCCGACTTCACATCATCTCGGTTCATGTATTCATCTGGCTGGACAGAAAAGGTGAACCTCGGCATGAGATGTAATCAGCCGTACAAACAGTCACACCAGCATTCGTAAGGTGAGCATTATCTGAGATGAGCCAAAAAAAGGAACCATTCAAACTGAGAGATGGGCGTGAATGACAACATCCTTCCTGTTTCTGTTGCTTTCACCCTTTTTTGGATCTTTTTCCACACAGTCTTCTCAAAAGAATAAACACAAAGTTTGCTTGTGCAAAAACACACCGGACTGACGTCATAACAACTTCCTCTTTTAGAGTCATGAACTGCACCAGTTTTCATTTCCTTTGGAGACGATTTTAGCCCTGGTACCTTCTTATTTACAACAGAACTGCAAAAGGTCTGACATGTGCTACGATATCGATATCTGAATCGATACACATCCTATACTGTTTACATGACCACAATCAGTTAAAGGTTTGTACACACATTCATGTACACACACTTCCAAGCTTTGTAAGGGTTATCAGTGTGTTGGGTCATATGACCTGACATCAGTGGTCAGGTGGAGATGATTTGGGATGGGTCGGGCCCTCAGAATAAAGGCAAAGTTAGAATCATCCTTCAAAACCATTCCAGGTGAAACACCAAGTGTTATGTGCAATGCTGCCCTCAAAACAACAGATCTATAACAGAAAAATCTTAGATCTAAAACATTCTGGCTTGTTTGGTGTCACATGTTCTTTCACAGAATTGTGTATGGGGTTTTGTAGAGCTTAAATCTGGACACTGCATCATGAAGGAATTCGAGACTCATTCAGATCTGAGGTACGTTTCTGATCATTGTCTTGCTCAGTGTTGCAGCATTGACTTGTGTCAAGGTTTAAAAACATGTGAAGTTTCTTGCATTTCTATGTGTGTAGATGTTTACAGATTGTGTAGACGTTTACAGATCGTACAGTGATAGACGCAACCCACACACACACACACATCCTCCACACCTGGTTAACTGAGTGTGAGAGGTTTTTAGGTTTGACACGACAACACCAACACAAAACACATATGTACACACATGTTCACACGTACAAAGCAATGTTTTTTTTGAAACACTCGATGGGATCTAAACATAAAAAGTGGCAAACCACAGAGCTTGTGTATATGAATGTAGGTCTTTCGGGATTGTTTGCATCTATATCGTAAGATTCCATGCCCTCTGTAATTCTTGTATACCTGATTCAGACCATTTGATGTTATTGTTTACCAATATATTTACATTACAAAAGTTCAAGGGCGTTATTCAGGGGGCCAACATTGACTGAGGAAAGCGGTGACCAACACATTTTTTCTCTTACATGTGTGAAGTAGCCAACTGCATCTTTTTAGCTGCAAGAGTTGGGTTCCTTTGCTGATCTGCATTAAGAGATACACACTGATCGATGCATTATCATATTGAGACCAATCGAAATAAGTAATAAACAAACAACCCAATCTGTGTTTGTGTCAGGTAGCAGAGCTGAGAATCAAACCAATTATAGAATGTTATGCTTGCTGTGTTTGCTAGCTCAATGGATGTTAAAGGGGACTGATATGGAAACAGTACTACACCCTATTTGATTTCGATTTAATTAAGGTCAGAGTGGTTTTGGACCAGTTATGGACTGTATTTATAGACAAAATCTGTGCGGGTATTAAAAGTCTATTCAAAAAGATCATATATGATTTTTTAAAACATGAGGTACCAGGTTCTGGCAATAGAGCCTAAAACCAAAAAAATTTCCAAATTCGAGTTCTGGTTTTAATTTTAATTGATATTTAATATAATATAATTATTAATATAACTTCAAATAATGTTTTAAAAATGTCAAACATGTTTTAAAACATATGTGGAAGAAACTTGAAATTACATTCTTTTCTAAGACTTGTACATGTATGGGTGTGTGTGTGTGTGCGTGTGTGTGGGTGGGTGGGTGTCTAGTTGTGAACGCCCATGTGTATATTCCACAAGGAATAATCTAGTGTCAGCAGGCATCATAGCGATCGTGTCTTCTCTGAGCTCCATGCACCATCTGATACAGCCTGATTAGGACTCGCTCATCTCCCCAATGTGCATGCTGACAGAGGGAATCAGACAAGGTCGCTCAGTTACCATACCAACCAGACACGCCAGCCTTAAGGCTTCAAAGATTCTCTCGACTGCCCCCACCACCATCCTCCCTACTCCCTCCACTACCCTCCACCATCCTCACTGCACCCACCACTACCCTTCATCTTCCTCTCTCCAGAAAGCTTAGTTTGCAATCTGGGCATAAAAGAGATATGAAGTCTGTATAGAATTTAATGTAGAACTGTTCCAAAATAATATTTTAAATATTATTAAAATAATTATAAAAAAGAGAAACAGAGTCATCTGGGCAACTTCACTGTGATGATAACGTAGAAAGATAGAACATTCCAATCACTATGGGGAGTTTGGGGTTGTCAGTCAAACATCTAGTAATCTACTAACTTGTAATAAGTTGTAACTGTTACTTTTGATCATAGAAGGTTGTGCCCCCCTTTGACTTGCCAAACCGTATCCAGAGATCATGATCGCCCAGGGATAACAAAGTCATTGTCCCTTCTCCCAATGGACTTGCAACAAATCATACGTTAAATCAATAGATACTAGGGAAAAAAACATTAATAAAACATTACGGCATATAAAAAGCATTATGAGGGTAATTCAGGTTAATAATCCTTCATTTTCTTCTATGTCATTTTCATAAAGGTGTTTATGATTTTATTCAAATACATTAATACATTTAAGCTTGCTTTACTAAATATATTTTGGGTTGATTCCCTTGTCACTAGTTTACACGTATTTTCTCTGAAACACACTCTTTACACACCAAAGCCTAAAACAACACAGCTAACACCATGTTCACCTGACCTAAATCTTCATTTCAGAATCCAGTGATTTCTTCCCGTCGATTGAGGGTTAAGCTGCCGTGTATTGGCTTCTCTCAAAGCACCCCGAGGGGATGGCTGCCTGTGTCTGATTACCCTGTCACATATTTCAAGCTCAAGTGGATTTGAGATTAAGTTTAAGCTTTAATGAGCCTGAGCATGAGTGATGTTCTTTTTTCACTCCTTGTAAAAATGGCGCTACATTATTTAAGTATTATTTAAATTTAGAAGATCTTGTGCACCAGGATAATATCTGGAATTAGACAAAGGGTGAAGGAAAAGACACAATGGATATTATGACATGTAGCTATGAGCTTGTTGGGCATCTTATTCCAAAATAACAGTCAACAATATAGAGTAGCATCATTGTCACAAGCATGTGTATAGTGAAATCCTTTTTGTACAATCCCATGATTCATAACAGGTACATACCGCCTTTATTAGGTCACACCACAGTATCTCAACAGGGTTATGAAGTCTAGACTGCGATTTGACCATTCCAATTCTAAACCAAATCCATCGAAATGGTGGTCATAAGCAATAATGGTACCTCCACCACTTCACAGTTAGATTTTGTAATTATGGGCAAGGCTTTCTAAACATTTGAGCTACTATACATTTCTTATGTACAGCCTGATTTAGGGGCGGTGTTAATTGGTGGGTAGAGCTTTAGGCTCAACCGAAAGATTCAAGTTTCAAATCCAGATTCTGCTACACTGTTAACCCTGTCTGCTTCAGGTAAACTGTCTGACCTTCATAATGCTCTGACCCCCAACTTCCATGCAAGTTCAGATATATAAAGAAAGAAATTGTATATGTGTAATGACAAATACAAATGTTCTATTCTTTTTATTGTATTAATTTTTGTCTATCTACTAATGTTCATGAAATCTAACAGTTGGTTGGATCCAAATTTTTACTCAAAATTGTCATTCCAGTTTATCCTAAAAGGTTTAGGTTTGTGAAAGCTACTAATCTTTTCTTTTATCACATTTGTAGCTATAACAATGTCTTGTGTAAGGTTTTGTGATCGTTCTCGGTTTGTATGTTTACCATGTTGTGCTGTAGGGTACAGTGCACTAAAAAAAACGCCATAGATAAGGCAAGGACAAACATCCGGACTCTTTACGGTGGCGTTAAGCCAGTAGAGTAATTAATTACATTTAGATCAGGAAAATGTGGCTGCATTTCGTGTGTTGTGTATACAAAATGGAGTTGGCATTGGTTCAGTTATCTGAATATTGTGTTTATATGAATTACTGCATCAGCTTCATACTGGTGAATGCTAACATCAGCTAGTTCTATAAGCAAGTTTTGTGTGAGGTTACAGTTTAGAACACTTAATAACTCAATTTAGCACTATTATTTAAAACCTTTTTATAACCACCAAGTATAAGTTAGGGAAATCAGATACGC
Organism: Ammoglanis amapaensis; assembly: GCA_028566735.1. NCBI lineage: Eukaryota > Metazoa > Chordata > Actinopteri > Siluriformes > Trichomycteridae > Ammoglanis > Ammoglanis amapaensis. Next base: position 6,750 of record JAOUQU010006745.1, on the reverse strand, counting down.
CAATATATACAATATTATTGTAGTTCTCTCAGACATTTTGTTACAATGTTTATTCAGTATTTCACCACCATTGACTTGTTCATAAAAACTTCAGGTCATAAAAAATACTTCAGAACGTATGTCACAAAAAAACCCTAAATAAATAATGTTTATCTCTATTTGACTTTAAAATAACCATCATAGAACAACTTGTATACGCTAATGCTAAGAACATGCTAATAAAACAGTTGCAATTCCACATTGCCACCACTAAGTGGCACAAAAGACAACATAATGACCGCACAACAATGGCATTGTACTTTTATCTGAAAACATCCTCCACAAACGTTTACGTAAAGTTCTCATAATCTTATGAGCAAACGTTCTCACTATAATGGAAGTAGAACGTTTTATAAACGTTATGTGTAAAATAAACATTGTAGACTAACATTGTTACAGTTTTAGTGTAAAAATATATGAATGTCTTCTAACTTTTGTAAACTAAAGATTTGAAAAACTGGACATAAACATTCAAAGAACATTCTAAGTTCTAAAAAAAACATTTCAAAATCTAAATAGCATGTATTTTAAACATATTATTTTCAACGTAACCTAATTTATATGAGGATCTACAGCAGCAATCATGGGACACTGAATGAAAGCACTTTATCCTTGTGCAATTGTCTGTTTTCCTGAAATTACTGGATCAAATACAGTAACACATACAGAATCTAACATTAATTACATCACCTGAACTGCTCGATAATAAGTTCTAATTCACAGTTTATTGCTTTGTCCTTCTTTAACAGGCCTGCATAATTCTAAACTAGCATAAGATTAGCAAATACACCACTATTCTAAGTCATCTATTATCTATGTCTACTTTTTAAAGACAGTCAGATGCGATGGACAGATGACCCAGTAGGTCAGTAATAGCTCAAAAGTTATGGTACTAGATTAGACTATACCAAGTTGGCATAGTTGCTATGAATAAAGGTGACAGGAAATTGTAGTTTTAAATCGAATGTCTAACAAGCTTACGACCTAAAACTGTACCTAACCTTGGCCACAATAATAGTTCAGATACTGAGGTAAATATATTATTGTTTACATTTAGTACTTGTGCTAGTTAATGCACGTTGCCTGAAACATAAAGTAAAGTCCACTCATCAGCTAGACTTAAACTAGACATCTATTCTCTCTCCAGTGTTATAATCCAAACACACACACACACACACACACACACACACACACACACACACACACACACACACACACACACACACACACACACCACATCCTGCATCCTGTTCCAGACCACCGCTGTCAGGAAGAAACATGCTAATAAGCACTACAGCCCACCAGATAAAGAAAGATATCCTCTCCGGAGGACTGTTTGTACAGTTAGTAACAGTCATCATCACTCACTGGAATAATGTGTGCTCATGACATGTCCCTGTTCATGGTTTCGCCCACTGAAACGCACAACATCTCGATGCATCATATCTTTGGAATGTGTGCCAACTATGGTTTTATTTTTCACTACCCAGTTCAACAAAAGTGCAAATATTACTATTGACACATGCGTTAATATAAAACATACAGCCGAGATGAAGTTAGAAGAGCTCTGGTATTGCAAATATCACATGAAATGATCCAATGCTAAATAAAAACCATTAAAGTTCACACACACCCTCTTAATTGCTCGAATAAGCAGTGAATCAAATTTACAACATGGTGAAATGCTCAAGCAAGAACAAAATGAAAGTCTGACTAATTTCTACCAAAGGTGTTGCAACCAAGTAGACAGAGTTTTCATTTTCAGCTTTACAAGGTGATCGTTTGTGTTGCACTCAATATGCTCATATGGCACGTTGTAATTTATGAAGTTTATTCAGAAAAATATTCGTTTATAATCATTATCAATCCACCAAACTTGTTGCACTGTATACAGCCATAGGACACACAATGACACCTATGTGGTATTAACATGGCAGTGTGTCATACTGGTATGAGTACATCAGATGTCGTAGTGTTGACATTAACTCAATGTTAAAAACATTCAGTGCTAGTGCTAGTGCATAAAAACACATTTAGAAACATTCTTCAATGCTAAATACGATTATGGTGACTTTGTACCAGAAATCATCATTTGCAGATGATACGTGCTACTTTGACTAACCACTAGTTGATTCTGATAGAAAGTTAATTTTTGACATCTTACACTTAACATAAAACATAATTTTTAAAAACTTAAACTTGCTTATGAATTGTACTTCATTATGGTTTCCTTATACATAATCCCGGAGATGCTTGATCTGGTCTCACACACATCGAGTTTAAAGTAAACAGTTCAGGGTACACATTTCTCAACGAAGTGTGTCAAGTTTCACAGATTTCGAGTTCAGAGGAAGTTACAAGGGTACCAGTATGGCAATCGATTTTGTAAATAAAGGTACAAGTGTTCCACGTAAAATTAATTAATACTCAGACATTTAAGGTATTTGCAAATGTAAAAAGTAACAACATGCTACGTGATGCTCACGACTAGCCTTATGTTGTAAATAATTCCCGGAATTACCTTGACACGTTGACACACTATGTTGATATGAATGTGAGTGTGTCATCATTACAGTCATCATTTCACTCACACAGACTAATCATCGCTTAGTTAAAAGTGGCCTGTTGTGTCAGAGCCTTGAGATAAGACCTGATCACCAAAAAATATCTTACATACAGACTCATTGTATTGTAACATTTAAATATAAAATATATCACAGTCACATTTTGTTTTGAGGACAGAACAGCCTGATTTTTAAAGGCAGAGTGTGTTTGGAACGTTTGATCTGAAAAAAACTTTGTGTTGGAACATACAGATCACAGGCTATGTAAATATGATTTGAATACTGTTAAATGATTAATAGAAATATTACAGAAAACAAGACTACTAGGATGTGTACTAGGAATTGATCTCTAATCACAAGCTTAAGTGCTCTAATTTTTACAAAATTATTTTCAACCTGGTGCATTTACACACTTAGGAAAAATCTTCTGCATCTAACCCAATCTGTGCCATGAAATACACATTTACGCACACTAGGGACCAGTAGCGAGCACACGTCTGGTCAGTTGGCCACAGCATTGGGGGAGCAGTTAGATGTTCTAAAAGCACTTCAGTCATGACCTGTCAACTCTCGGAATTGAACTGGCAAGCTTTCAATCACAAGCCTAAACACATTTAAAAGATGAGTGAAATTGTCCACTGTCTTGCAAGCTGGATTTGAAACTCCTCATTTCCTTCTCAGCTCTGCTACCTGTCAGCTGGACACCCCATAAAAAAACATCTTGGCTACTAAAGTCTGCTGGACACGTAATAACGTGAACCCCTAAAATCAGACCGTGAAATAAAACGGACCCTTACAAGACCTGATCAGATTAGAAATTGGCTTTGGGGAAGAGCTGAGAAGAAAAGCTGGAGCTGAAAATTCCAAGCATGTAGCACCTGAGTGTAAACAGTATCGCTTGTGTTCTAGCAGCTTCTAATTTATGACTTGTTTATGAATAATGATTCCTCTTACTTTATGGAAATAGTTTGGTTTTCCCACCCTTGGCAAAAAAAGATCATACATGACTTGATAAATAACGATCTTGGGACATAATGTTGCGACACAATAGCTTCAAGTGACATTGCAGAAATTCCTGAAAGGCATGATCCATTCTGTAAGATCTGAAAAAGGCTCTGTAGAATTTCCAGATGTAACATGTGGTCACACTGTCTTTTTATAAACCCCGAGCACTCATTCAGGAGAAATTAAGGTTTGTAATAATACAATGGCATCATAATAAACAGTTTGAAGAATTCTCAGATTTGATCACTAGATTCTTCTACTGTAGTGGATGGTTTTGTTTGTAGACAAAGAAAGCCAGAGACTAATTACGTCAGAGGTAGCAGTGGAATGGGACAGGATGGGGGTTTGAAAGAGGGGGAGTCGACGGACGGGGTGGGCCGAGGGTATGCATCCTGTGTCATTCTGTACGGCTCACATTTCACATGACCTAGGAGGATATTGAGCAATCGGCCCGTCCTGCAGAGGGGCACACACACAGGCACACACTGCCCCTACAGAAATGCATGCTAAACAGAATCAAACACTCTATGATTTCATTGCCTGGGTTAAACTTGTGCACCTTATATGTCCAGAAGTGTGTTCTACGTGCCTGAATTTTAGCGCCGTAGCTTCAGGTTGCAAATATAGTTATCTACAGATCTACAGATACAAGAATAAGCATGACACACACACACACACACACACACACACACACACACACACACACACACACATGAAATATGTATGGTTCACATACATTCGGATGTATAGTGTAAATAAACAGATGTTTGTTTTTATTGTGTTTTAACATCATTACACATTAAACTAGATTTTAGGAATCACATGCATGGACAATTTACATGTGGTTATAATGTATCTTTTTGGACTTGGATGAATCTGAAAAACATTAAAAACATGCAAATGCCGCACAATAAAGACCTTTAATTTGAATATAAATCATCAAGGATGGTGTAACTGGAAGGTCATTGGTAACTTAGTAGATGTAAGACTTGAACCACTGCTGGGCACTTAACCCTTAACCCACTTAAAGTTTATCGTCTCAATAGTAAATAAGTCGCTTTGAGTTAAAATATTTTCCTAATGCTGAAAATGTATATATAATGACCAATCGTGGTCATTATTGGGATTGTGTATTTAACTTTACATGCTGTGAAACACTTATAAATGCTCTTAGAATTTAAGAAATGTCTTGCAAATGTGTGATAATTCAATCTTGTTCAGAAGCTGAGGTAAGTCAGCTGGCAGACAGTCTTGCTCAAGGACCTAACAGTAACACAATTATTCATCTGATGGCTCAAAGCTCTCAAAGTTTCAGTATGAAGGAATCCAATGGCCTGAGATTAGCACTGACCTCAACCTCCACTGCAGAGCAATAACCAGCCAAACTTTCCATTCCCAGTAACACAAACATCCCCATGACAAGCCTTTCCAGAAGACACCATTATTACCAACAATGGGTGCAACAAGTTTAATTTTAGATCCGAATCAGATTCAGAATTATTGGCCAATAGGTTCACTATGGTTCATATTCAGAGCACCAAGCAATGAGCTCATGAACCGGTCATCCTGGCATCACACCATTGCTGGAAACAATAGATTCTTGCGTGTTGCAGAGTTTCTAGAGGTTTACACAGTGTTCTTTTGTTTCATCCATCTACTCGCACATTTCACAGACAGGGACATGTCCCATTGTCTTGCATCAAGACTCCAAGGCTAGAACATGGTGGTATCTTCTACACCTCATGAATATCAACATAAAGCAAAGATTGTATGAAGCATTAAAATGGAAAGAGAACACAGTGACTACAATAGACATGACTTAAACCATTTTGGTCAACAATCCCATGCCCCTTATCTTTTTATATTTACAGCGGTCATGCAGTAATGCTTGGCTACCTGCCATGTCACTCTTCAGTCTCTCTGTCTGGGTGGGGGATAAAATAAACCTTGTTTTTTTTATACTGGTCATAATACAGGCTCTATGTTTTACATTTAGATCATCTTAGACTTAGTCATAAATGTACATTTGGTAAAGTAATTGTGGAAACAAACTAGTCGGTATTGTGAATGCTGCAGACAGACGTTAGCAAATAGCGCCGTTGTCTAATGACAGGTCACATGCTTTGGTGTTGCAATCCTGTCATCATATTGCCACAGAGACTGTAATATTCTCATAACGCTAAATCATGACTTGAGCGGTTTAAACGGAATGCAATTCATAGCTTGGCTTAAGGACTGTAATAGAAAACCTTTCTCTTAAATATGGCTACGCTAACAGATTGGATTTTGAAAAGCCCAGAATGGCAGCAGACTAATGTTCCCGTTATCAGATCTGGTCTCTCTGACAGACAGCAAAAAATAATGTGTTATGCAAGGCTGCAGTTTGCTCTGGGAACTAGGAAGTCTAACACATTCTGAGGGTCAAAGTTCAGGGTACTGCATACTTATCCCCTTTGGATTGAACAGACATCCAAACTACTCTCTCTTGTTTTTTTTTCTCTAGGTTTAACTTCATGGGAAACTTTCAGTCTTAATAGCATAGCGAGGAACATGTAAATATTCTTGAAAGTTTTTGGCATATGACTGGTAGCCATGTAAAGTAAAGTCGACCTTTAAATGGAAATAAGCAGTCATGTCTTAGATATACCAAATCTCTGCATGTGTGTGTATTTGTATGTACAGTATATATGTATATTATATGTGTAGATGATTATATGCATAGATAGTGTATGTATCAGCCTCCATTGCTTGGGTTTATTGTAAGTACTACGGTTTTCTCCGATAGCCCAAAAACATGCATTCGATTGACGTAAAATTGTCCCATAGATACAATATACAGTTCCCCAGAGCACTATGAGGGTTGGAGAAAAACCTGCGACTTACTCTGTAAAAAACGCCACCAAGAAAATCTGGGGAAATTTATAGTGGTCCGGAAAGCACCAAAGGGTCAGATACGACTGAAAAGGTTTACAAAATAGTAGGGCTGACCGCAATTAATCGATTATTCGTTGGTCGAACCAAAAAAAATTAATAGTCGGCCAAATTCCATTGGTCGACTAGTCGCAAGGGGGAAAAAAAGCTGCGTTTCGTCAAAGGACTTCTGGGACTTTTAATTTGAACGGCGTCACAAAGGAAGACGTGA
>JAOUQU010006641.1:0-18621 GCA_028566735.1 Ammoglanis amapaensis | reverse complement strand
TTATATTAGCCGACCCCCCTGAAACCCCCGATACGTCTTAATATCGGGGGTGTCTTATTATCGGGGAAACACGGTAGGTGAATAGAATACTTCTTCTGAAGTAGAATACTTCTCAGTATTATTTAACATTAAAGTAGTACTATCCAAATGTTAGATCATGCTTCTTTATCACATCCAGTCGGTACTACTGTATCAACACAAATTAGCAGTGCAGGCGGTTATTAATCAAGTTGGAACTTTTATTCGTTTTATGTGTATGAACCTTATTACCACCATAACTGAACTCTGTTATAATCGGCTGTGCTGTAATAAACGTTTTAGCTACTCAGTAGCCCATAAATTCCAATGCCCCTCTAGTGACTAAAGAAAAATGCACTTGCTATAAACTCCAATATTTATAACTTGGCCCTAAAATACTTTGATACTTCAGTTAAAGCTGTTTTTGCTTTAAACTCTACTGTGTTAAGCTGTCAATGAAAGGTTGAATTTTCTTAGTGTTTCACTTTACAATGCTATGTTATTTGTACTGTGTTTGTATTGGTGCCTTTCATTGTGCTCAGCACAGGTTAAAATGATTGTTCACAAGGTATAAAGGTCAATCGGAGGATGCAACACACTAGTCTGTTGTTGCTGAGATTTTGAGCTCAGCTTAGCTAGTTGCTGTGTCTGAGGGTGGGAAAACTGAAGGGATTCATTAGTATTGCTGCAATAACTGTGTTTACTGGCTCATATAGAGACAAGTAATTTTGTGGATCAGTGCTCGACGTTTCATACGTCTTATTGATCTACTTGTGGCTCTGTATCAGCTTGTGGAAAAAAAACATTTTACCATGTGTCCAAGGGAGCAGTTTCACCGTGACCCTCCTTGAGGAAGGTTAGGTGTTGGCAGCAGTAAAAGGAATGCAACCAATAAATTAGGGGAAAGGAGGGAAAATGCATGTGATAGTAGATTAAAAAGGTTTAAAACAAAAGTTTTGCTTTGTTAGTTTACTTTATTACTATCATTTTGTTGAATACTGTAAAATGTCTGTTCTTTATGTTAATAATCTTCTGTTTATGTATATAAGTAATTAATTATGCATACTGGTTAAGTGAAAGCTTAAACTGTCTGCTCCTGTTCAGGTATGTGGTGTTGTATAATCCAGTGGAGCAGGAACGCCTTTGTGTGGTCACTGTATTGGTGAACTCCGTACATGTCAGAGTTCTTACCGAGGATGGCCAGACCCTGCCAGTGCAGCTCAGCCCACAGTGGAGCTCAGCCGTGCAGATGAGTGGAGAAGTTTACCAGGTGTGTATGAGGCGTTGCCTGCCAAATAAACTCAACAAATGTGTTAAGTCTAATAGAAGTGATTTAAATATACAAGTCTTGCCAAAACATTCCTTTGAGCTATATTATATTGTCAAATATGTCTGTTCAGCTTGATCTTCTTCCAAGTTATATAAGCTGATCTACAAGTAATGCTGAGACACAGCACTTATTTAAAACAGGAAACACCTGTGTGTGGTATGCATGTTCTTAGTGTTTATGCCTGACTGCTTGTAACTGGCATTGTAAGCGTGGTTTCAGATGGGCCCTTCTTATCTGTATTTCCTCTTCTGTTCTGCATTTTGACCTCTGCAGGCTTCCTTTATGGCACGGCTTCCTGCTTTGGGGTTGGCCGTGTTTCATCTGTATGACTCCACCGACTCGCCCATGACTCTGCGCTCAGAAACAGTCTTGAGAGTGCATGGTCAGAGCGTACAGCGAGTTGATCCATTTCCTGTTCGCACTCAGATAGCTGATTCACAGGCCTTCTATATCCAGAGCCAGTATATCACGTTGGGCTTTTCTGAAACCACAGGCATGTTAGAGGTAAGCACATACATCACCAATACTTAATAAAAGGATGAAATGCACCTACATGTGATATTCCAAACACAGCTGATGATAAAGCACATTTTTACTAGAACGCACCAGAGAGAGAGTTCACTTAAAATACCTGGAACTATTGAAGAATCTCTCGATTAAATAAACAGAACAAAGGTCCTAAACTTCCTAGCAAGAATAAAAACAAAAATATAACTGGACAAATTGAGACAATAGCTCAACCATTCCATATATAACACACATATATGTGTATGACATGTCGCTAAAAAACACAAATAAATAGATTCATGCTGAATCTTTACATGTTCTGCCAATTCTTCCAGAAAGGCACTATTCCTGAATTCATGTCATGGTTGAGAGAAACATGTAGTACAACCGCCCAGGCTAGTCATCTGACATACTCGAAAATGAAAAGCTGGATATATAGCCTTAATTGGTTGTCTCTGCTTAAACAGCTCTGTCTGTGCAGGACATTTTGCTTATGATGTAAAATATTTATCTAGGCCAGGAAAGAGAATAACCATTATTTAAATGTTGGCGAGTGTGTGTAAACAATGTGGTCTGCATGGTGATAATAACCAAGTCTATAAAGCACTAAAGTGAAGTGCAGATCTATTTGAACAAATTGGATACACTAATGGTAGAAATTTCCAGACAGGGACTTGTGATTTGATTAATAGCTGACATTCTACATCCAAGTAAAGGTCATGTCAATGAGAATTGAAGCGGTCCTAGCAGTGTGGCATGAACCATCAGAATACCAAAACAGTTAGTCACCTTCTTTGTCATCTAGTTTTTACATGTTCTGCATTGTGCAGAATTGCTGCAATGTGATGGTATACAATCTAGGCAATTACTGTGTAAACGACTTTTAAGGTCTTTGCGCAAGGACCCAACAGCAGCAACCTGGTAGTGGTTAAGCTTGCTCATGATTATTAGCCAGGTACCTTAACCCATGGCTTAGTAACTTCGTAAACCTGCGACTGCTCATCAAAAAGTTCATGGGTTTAATCCCTTGGTTGGCTGGACCTTTTATTTTTGTTCATTTTTTTCCTATGGACTACACAGAGTCCAAAGACAAAATTGTCCATCAATGTATTTGATATGCACTTGTGTACTGATGAAACCTGTGTAAATAATAAATACAGTGCATATATTGAAAGTAAAGACAATAAAACCATAATAAACAAACGAGTGGGCAGTCATGATCTAGTGCTTAAGGTACTGGGCAAGAGAACAGATTATCACTGGTTTAAGTCCCCCTACCACCAAGTTTCTTCTGTTTGACCCCTGAGCAACTCTCTTAATCCACAAAAGTGATGTTCCATTGTAACTAAGTTGCTTTGGATTAAAGTGTCTGCTAAATGTGGAAAATGGAAAAGAAGAATAATAGCAGATCCGTTTCAGCCGGAAATGAAGCCGCCGTGCCGGATATTCAGCCAGATAATTTTGGGTCATTTAACGTAACATGAAAATACGAATTGGTCGGCAAAGTTATCACGGCACGCATTGCTTTGAAAAGTGCAGGTAAAATGTGCACCAACGCTGAAATGAACCACTGAAGCTACAAAATGCAGGGAAAGAGATGTTTCGTTCTATTTATTGTGTGCCAGTAAGACACACACTAGTCACTTCTCAAAATAACTGAGTTTAATGCTTTGTATGAATATTTTTTTTACGTAAATTACATACATCTACATAAAGGTTTTGCCATTTTGTTAAATTTTTGCATGTGAAATGTGTTTTTATATTACAAAGTTTGACATAGAAATCAGCCTTACAATACAGACAGTGACACCCGTGTATCATCTCCAATAAACGGCTTATGAATTAAATATAAGTACGAATACCCCCAATTGTGCACTGATGACTAATTGATAGAATGTATTAGTAATAGTGAACAAATAACTGTACAAAGTAATCTAAATAAAGACTTCTCACAGCAACATTAAGATGACTTTAAGGAAGTAACATTAATAAACTTTGCAAGTTGAAGTTTTAACTGAAACTGAACTGTGATTTACTGATTATTGTTTGGTTATTAGTTCTGTTTTGGTCGGCGGTTTGTCACCCATCTCGAATTCTCCGTAGGTGCTATTACAAAATAGAGCAGAGTATCAACTATCCGGTTCCAGCAGGATAGTGCTCCAGAGATCAAGTGCTTTCCGGTTCCGGGTGGATATTTAAAATGTACTATCCAGTTCAACCCTAAATAATAGTGGTGTAATCATTTGTTCTCATGTTTAGAATTTGATTTGTCGATTAAAACATGATTCAACGTTAAAGATTCAGTGGCTAAATCACGGGGTAGTAAATAGGAGAAGTGCTGGGTGTGAAATGAATATTACATTGTTGTTTTTCTCTTCTTACGCTTCTGCTTTTCTTTTTTTTTATATAGAGTATCCGACGTAGGGACGATCCTCAGGAGTTAAGGGTGCAGATCCAGTTCCTCACCTATGGAACTCGGTCCTCCAAAGACAAAAGTGGGGCCTATCTTTTCTTACCAGATGGCAATGCCAAGGTGACTTATTAATTCATTTTATTTGAGCTATGCAATCAAAGATTAGCCACAATAAAGATTCAAATCATGCCGATTTATATGTTTCACAGCCCTATGTTTCGAACGAGCCTCCGACTGTGCGTGTCGTCGAAGGTCCTCTTTTTTCAGAGGTGGTCACATATTATCAGCATTTCCAGCAGACCATCCGCATACACAACATTCCAGGTTCACACCCTTATCTTGTATTTGAAAACTAAGTAGGCACCCCTTTTAGCATTTTCTGGCTTACATGTAATTCTTTTCCAGGTGTTGATGGTCAGTCTCTGGACATTACCACCTTGGTGGACATCAGAGATCAGAACAATAAGGAGCTGGCTATGCGTTTTGTAACAGACATTCGTAGTGAAGATAAGTTTTACACTGACCTCAATGGCTTTCAGGTAAGTCTTTATATTCATGCATGAAGTAGCTCATCACAATCTTGTTAAACCGCCAATGGCGGCTTCTACACCGGTTTTTAAATATAAAACAGCTGCTTTTCTTTTCTTTTTCTGGGGCAGCTGTGACCCGGTGGCTAGAGAGCATTCCTAAGTCGTCATAGATACTGATTTGAAAGTAAGGGCACTATCAAAGGACCTAAACACGGGGATTTAGTCGATTTATAGGATTGTCCCAATACTTTTCAGCAAAATCTTTCTGCTCCAAGAGATTTTTGAAAAGATATAGGTGTGGCTTTTGTTTCTCTAGAATCTAGTTAAAAGTCGTAGCCTTGAGATAATATATATCTTTTATATCTGTATATGCCTCTTCACCTATATTTCCATCATGCACAACAGGTCACTATGCTCTGGGCAGTGCACCTCTATATCATGGAACTTATTTACTTTGCACAATCTAATTTTTTTCACTTTTGTTCCTGGGAACAAGCTGAACCATGGACTTCTCTGACCAAGGCATTTCCACCGTTTTTGATATGTATTGCATAAGTCACTGAAAGAAGTTCAAGTTGCATTTTAATGCCTTGACCGTTTTGGTTAGATCAAAGAAAAGTGGTGGTTTTCAATGCCTCATAGATTACGCAGTTAATTAATTCTTGATTAATTCAAATCAAGACTTTTATGCATTCCCTGAATATTTGCAATCTTGTATTCAGAAAATTAAGTTTGTGAGTCATACCAAGTGATGAGTAACAACCTTTTTGATTATTGAATCCTCCATTTTCATTTCTAACCCTAGAACCCTACCGTTAAGATTAGTAACACATTCCGTAACGTTGGGTAGATTTGATTTAAAAAAAAACACAAATACTTACATCTGGTAAATTCCACCCATGTTTCTCTGTATCACTGACGTCGGGTGAAAATCACTCGAACCCGTGCCTCTTGGGGGGAAAAACAAAAAACAAAACAAAACCTAGATGGAAATCAACCAAACCATGATACATGGAACTTTGTGAAGCTTCAGGATAAGTCAGACAGCAGCAACACAATGTAAACAGAATGATATGGCTAAGAGTTATGAATTATTTATTACTTTTAGTTTATTACTATCTATTTTTATTACAACTGTTTTATTAATTTACTTGGAAATGTCCTTGTGTGTCATGAAAGGTTGTCCAAAATAAAATTGGACCATTCAGAATCACCTTAGAATTTTTTTTCTCGATTTTGGAAGAAAACCAGAGCATCTAGACTAAACCCATGCAGACACACTCCATAAAGAAATATCATGTCCTGCTTCACTTCAGGATTGAACCTCAAATCCTCTTGCATGTAAAGCTTAAATTCCTTAACACACTTATTAAACTAAACTTTCAGGCTGCTCAAGACCTGGAGTCACTTCCTCCATTTCTCTGGCTGTGTGCCAGAATTCAACAGTGCAACAGCACTTCAGTAACAGTTGGACTTGCATTAGGATCGTGGACAGTCTCTTACCACACTGTATGGTGTCTCATAACAGGCTCAGACTAACTCATTACAGCCAGAACCCTCCATGCCTGAGGACTATCATCACTGCTTTCCCAGTCGATGGCACAGACTCTGCTTGTTTCATCTATAAAACGGCATGAACATTCACCTCTTAAAACCTGCCCTCCAGTCCTACCACCCTGCCATGCCATTTATCTGACAGAGCATCCACATCCATCATCTCCTCAGGAAGCGCACAGTGCAGCACGTTTAGTTAGTAAAACCAATCATGGTGGAGTTTTAGATTGCCACCGTACCACAGAATGTATTCTTAAAAGTGTGAAAGTTAAGTGTAAATGAAAACACCAAATTCTTAAACGCATAAGTACTTCAATCACAATTTATCAGTGAAAGAGCTTCCAAGTAGTTATTTCTTCATTAATAATTCATCCACCTTGTTTACTAAGTGAGATGAGTAGACCCAGAAGCGATTTTGCAGCCTTCTTGAGCACTCAAATCTTACTTGTCAGGAAGGTAATTGTTGCTCCTGCTATAAAGAGATAAAAGTAATTATGTCCTGCCTATATGATACTGTATTTAATATGTTGCTATGAATCAGTTCAGCATCTACAACTATTCAATTAATACTAATAATATGCCCCATGAACATTTTTGCAGAGCCCATAGACCATCTAATTTTTATTAATTTTTTTTTATTTGTTTTGTTACATATCCCAAAACGTTTATAAAAATCGGATTAACAATAGTGGGAAGAACAGTGGCATTTGTGGGTGGCACAGTGACTAAGTTGGTAGCATTAAAATTTTCTGCATTTAGCAGATGCTTTTATTTAAAGCGAAAATTTTTTGAACCATCGAGGATTAAAGTCCTTGCTCAGGGACCCAACAGTGGCAGTGAGACTTGATCTGGTGACCTTCTAGTGTCTAACCCAATACTTTAATCATTAAGCCCTCACTGATCTGGGTAGCACTCTTCTCACAACATGAAGGTCCTGGGTTTGATCTCCAGGTTTGATCTTTTTTGGCTAAGTTTGCATGTCCTTGTCTGCATGGATTTAATCCTGGTGCTCCAGTTTCCTTCCACGGTACTCAAACATGTGAGGTCAAATGAATATTCCAAGTTGTTTGTCTTTATATCTGTCATGAATGTAAAGTGTAAAGCATGACATTAAAAAAGTAAATAGCTTAAGTGAAATTGAGTTTGGACCAGACTGTTACAAATAAATTATTTATTTGATTTGGCCTATTTTCGAAACCATTCTTTGTTTTATAATATATTTTGTTCTGATTTTGTTCAAGTTTTGAAGTTGTACCTTTCATTTGATTTATAATATTCACATACTTTACAGATCCAGCCACGCAGATACTTACAGAAACTGCCGCTGCAGGCCAACTTCTACCCCATGCCAACCATGGCTTACATACAAGACAGCCAATATCGTCTGACCCTTCACACTGCTCAAGCCCTGGGGGTCACCAGCCTCAATAGTGGTGAGTTCTATAGATCAGAATCCTTGTACATAGTGAAGGGGGTAGCACATACCAAAGCTCTCATAAACCATTATTATTCAATTCACAGGCCAGTTGGAGGTTGTATTAGATCGTAGATTGATGCAGGATGATAACCGGGGTCTAGGACAAGGTCTGAAGGACAACAAAAAAACAGCCAACCGCTTCCGGCTTCTACTAGAAAAGAGATCCAGTAACAGCCATGTGAGTGACACTCCATTTGTTTGTTTAAACTATTTGAATGGTAAATTTCTTCTCACTTTGGAGCTTCTTCAGTTCCTCATTAGCATTTGGATATTACTACTATAAGGCTCATTAAAACATTAGAATCGTTTCAACAGTTACTTATAATTGTTGGTCAGTAAAGATTTTGCAGTACATAACATTGCATTTAATTGACTTACAGTGATAAGGTACAAAGCAAATGAAAAATCGAAATCCAAAGTAGAAACTGAGCTTTCTACAGTGTGTTTGTTACTGCTGTTAGGAGAGTAGGTTCAAATATTTTATTTGTAATATTTGTCATCATCTAAATCATGATTTAGATTAATGTTTCAAACTATTGCTTAATGAGCATGTTTATTTTAGATTTATTCAAATGAACTTGGGGTCTGTGTAACAGAATTAGCTAGACTTAGTGACAGCAAACATCTGGGAAGTTTACAAACCTAAGTAGACACCTATTCTGAATTAGTGTTCGTGACTATGCACATTTTATTCATGACTGTTCTCTTCCTCTATAATTCTGTTTTATGTATATCTTTTTCACTTCCTCCTTACTGCATGCAGCACGTTGGCATTTATGCCACTTTTAGACACATGATAAGTAAACTCGTCCCATTTGTTTTAGGAAAAGAAATGAAAGAGGTAATTTTAGAATCCTGTCAGAACTGTTTGTCGTAGATCCTGTTAGTGATGCTAGCACATCTCCACCGCAATGCATTCTCTCAGTTTTTCTTTATTTGATATCACAAATTTAATGTCTGCATCCTGCATAAAGCTGTTTATTTACTGTGATGGAGTCTAAGCGGACGAATAATGTTTTACCTCTGATTCTTTAATATGGCAGGTTGATTGATTACCTGTTAATAAAAAACAATTCAATTACAGGTTACTTTAAAGTAGTTGACAAGGTAGTATATTTTTAATTGTCTGGCTTTACGTACAATAATACAACATTTTTAGAATCTTCTCTTTAGTTTGTAGATGCTCATCAGGTATTGATAGTGCCGTATAGCACCATTTTACTAAGTTAATATCCTGTGTATAGTGTTGATGAGTGATCTTCTTTGTACATTTACAGCTGCTTTGCTGTAGCTGGCTATCTGTGTCTTAATCATCTGTCTGCACTTACTGTATTACATTGCAGGGCTGTTAACCCGTGGGCCAGATCTGGATCTTGAGTGTAGTTTGTCAGATATAATTATGCATTAGGGACTCAGTTATTTTCATTTGTCTTTCACCATTAGTAACATTAGACTGTTATAATTACCTTATAACACAATGTCTAGTTGTACACATGTGTTTCAACAGCAATTGCTTCTTAACTCTTGTTAAGATGTGTTTTTTATTCAAATGAAGTCATTTAATCCAGACATTAAATTCAACAATGTATTTCAAGATAAGCTAAAATTCGAACACTCTTTGGTTAATTAAATGTAAGATCTAGCTGACACTTCGTGGATCCCCATTTTGTTTTTTGCTTCGTGTGAAACACGAAAACAGTGAAGTGGGAAAGAGTTCAAAACAGGAATTCAGAGCTCACTATTTACAGACTGCTAAAAAGCTTAGTACCTTATTAGATTAGCTAAAGCTTAGTCAATACAGTTTATAACTGTAAATCACTATTAAACATTTAGCATCTTTGTTTTTGTCTGATCTCAATGTTTTATATGTTAGTAATAATAAGGCTACATTAAGGCAATCAATGTCAATTTTAATATGAATATACATGTATACTTTACCCTATGTCGTTTATTGCTTCCAGGAGACACAACTTGTCGAATTAACTTGTTTCTTGGCTAGACTACACTGAATTTTTTTGTCTCTAGGCTAAACCGAAAATAATAGTAATTTTTGTACTTTAGTCCATTTTAAATACTATATGGTTAATAAGATGAGTAGATAGTAGATTGTGCAAAAACTAATCTGAATAGCGAATCTTGATGACGCCTAATGGTAGATATAGGAACTACTCTGAAATGAGTAATATATAGTATGTAATAAAATGACTGTATAATCGAGAATATATGACACACACATAATCAAGACCATTTTTCAGTGTAAACACAGTGAATTTGTAGAATGTTTTGCCGCACAGTCATGAATAGGGGAAGTGTTTTGGGTGGGCAGTGACAGTGTTGAGTACCCTTTATTGTTTGTGTCATATAGCTTTCCCTCTAGTAAGGAAAACATTTTGTGTGTAATGTATAGTTTGTATGAGTGATATTATTCTCTAGTAGTCTATAACAGTAGAGTTATATATTTAAAAAATGAAACCAAGATGAATCATTTCAAAACTTCTAATGTGATCCAACTCTGTGACTTAATTTGTACATGTTATAACACTGGTTGCATATATAGAGAGACTTTTAACCTAGTACTTTATTGCAACTTGATTTTATTGACCACATTTAGGGTTGGTTTCTATCAGAATTGCACATCTGAATTTGTGGTATAATAATTCCTCTGGCTTCTTGTAAGCAGTGTGTGTTTAAGGTTCTTGGTTTGCCATGAGATTCATCCAGTGTTTTCACTAAAAGTAATCTTGATGTTGTTTTAGAAAAGCCAGAGCTATAGCTGCCGTTCACTCAACCTTGGCCCAGACTTTGCATGTGCAGGTTGAAGAGGCCCTCTCCAATCAATTTGACTGCTCAGGTTCTATCCTTGGTGAGATCCCTAGTGGCTCAGGGTCAATCGATCACCACATTGGCCAAGTAAATTTAATATATCCTTGCAGCTCTGTTATGCAGTGACTGATGGTCTGTGATTCTTCTTATCTTTTTGCTGGACTCTAAGGTGGTTAGGGAGTAATGATGGAAGGAAAATTTAAACCCACCCTTAAATGCATTCTTCTCAATTACACCAGCAACCTGGACCTATCAGTTGGATCGATTTTGTCTTGGCAGACGTCTATGATAATAGAATGTGTACAGACATGTTGATAAACTGTATGCATTTATATATATTCTCTTCAGCAAAATTGTGATTGGCTGACAAGAGGTGATGCAGACATACAATGTGGAATCAACCCCATTATTACCTTTTAAACATCTTCTAATATACACATTTAGAAACGGGAGTATATATAAAATATATTATAGAAATATAAACAATGACACATTTAGCAATTTATCCTGAGGTCCCAATGTAAAAGCTACACTACTAAGGATATGAACAAAAACATAAATCAGTATATTCCAGTGCATTTGGTTCTATCATAAATAATCCTCTATGTGTTTATCTTTGGCTGTGTAAAAAAATTAATAGACTCTACTATCGACACATTGCTTCATGAAAAAGTGATCAAAATTGTAGATACCACAAACTTCCTGTCAGTGATAAAAGAGGAACATTTCTCATTTATTCCACATATCAAAGAACTGAACTCAATGAGCCAGAAAACTCAACATAAAAAATCTATGCTGGTACAAAATAATCTGCTGACTTCATTCTGCTACTCCATCTATACAGAACACTAATAAAAGCAAAAACAGATTATAGTCTGAAAATCATATTTAAACCATTTGAATATAATCCACCCGAAGGGCATACATATTGTGGATAGCATAGAATATAATGGCATATTTAAAACAACGAGAAAGTCAAGAAAAAATATTCTGCTCATCTTATACATACTATATTATACATACAAACTATATACAATAAACCCCAGCAACAAATCAAACCACATATAAACGTTATATGACTGAACAGTTTCCCTTTAAAACACATATAAACCAGGTATACAATTAGCTGCTTTAAAATGATCTATGATTACTTAGCTGAGAAAGAAATAAAAACCTACACTGTGTGGTGCAGTGAATAAGACCGAGTGTATGACACACAAAGCAAGAAAGCCCAAGATTACATGTCTGAAACAATAAAAGAGTCCCTCAGTCAGGGTTGGTGCCCGTCGTAAGATACACATACGCCAAAATATAAAATAGTGCTCTTGCCGTGTGTGTGTGTGTGTGTGCGCGTGTGCGCGTGTGCGCGTGTGTGCGTGTGTGCGCGTGTGTGCGTGTGTGCGTGCGTGCGCGAGCGTGCGTGCGTGCGTGCGCGAGCGAGCGAGAAACAGTGAAAAAGTGAACACTGTTAAAACAAAATACACATGACATGAGTTTAGGTCAGTGCTCTGGCTTCTGAAACTATAAAAGTTGCATATTTTTGGTGGTTTCTGTGGAGGTTTGCTTTGAGATGATAAAATTCCTTTGCTGTAATTTGAGAAAACTTTCTATTGGATTATTCGCGTCAGTTCACGGTGGTCATCACGTACGTTTGTTTAACATAATTTGGCGTGGGATTGGTTCAAATTTATGCACCAACATTATTTTACAACCAATCTAAAATGATTCATCTTGGTCTGATTTTTGAACACGAACGTGCTTATTAACTAGGAGTGTTTAGACCTTTTATTCACTTTATTCACAGGTTGCTGATAGTGGACCAGTTAGCTTCCCCTCTATGCTGAGTCACATCACGTCGGCCATCTTAAACCACGAGGTGATGGCACTGCCAGTCATTCCAAAAAGCAATGGCATTCCTCCCATTCATACCTACTCCCCACTGGGTAGTGCAGTACCCTGTGATTTTCATCTGCTTAACCTTAGGAGCATCCAGGGCCAGGTAATTTGTGCATTTAATGATATTTTAGTGGGCTTATATCACTTTATTAAATGAGATTTTTTATTATTCGTACTACAAGTTCAAAATCATTGGAATGCAAAATTCCATTCAGGTGGCTTCCAGTTTAATAATAAAGATTTGGTGACACATTGGTTCTAAAATAATCTAACACTGAATTCTAGAATTCTCTAACACTGCAGACATTAAGAAAAGCACCAGTTTTTCATCTACATTTTCCTTTCTGCACTGAGACAGTACTCATTTACATTCATGAAGGAATCTGCAATTTTGACATGCTCATAAAACAAATGTATCTAGAATTAATTGTATTAAGTTTATTAACTTTAATTTCTTTTATTAAGAATTAAGTTTCATCATTTTCCAGTTTGCTCTGTTTGTTTAAAGGAGAAATTATCGTTCTCGGGAATGGATCTATCAGCAGTTTATCAATTCGCAAAGTATCAATCTTAGACATGAAATGTGGAATCAAGTTTAGACTGATATAGACATATCTGCATCAAATCGACAGTGTCACACATCAAAACTATGCAGACCACAAGGGGGACCACTATTGCTATCAAAACAATGGAGTGCATGTGATTCTAAATAGTCGCTTTTCCTGCATACAGTTGGGAATTGATGTTTAGGCTCCAACATTTTAGAAGAATCTGTTGTTCAATATCGATTAGCTCAAATCTACAAGTGTTACTCTAACATTGTAGCAGTGACTTATTATGCTGTGCATATGATGCGCAGAGCAATAAAAGAAAAATTACTGCATTGAGGCGACGGTGTTGTTTTGCATTGCCTTCAGTAGTGCCTTACCTAGAATTTTTAGATCGTTTATACAGGTCTGTATAAACAGAAACATTTTAGTATCTATAATTCTTTAGCTGATAACTTAATTACTGGTAAAAGTATTAAAAATGCAACTGTTTACAGTTTGGTTAGCATAAAACACTTGGAAAGCACTTTTACTTGTTTATCGTCTACAATTATTTCTTTACAATGATGGCACTGCATTTTCTGATTTTGTGTTTTATGAGGATGAATTTGTTATATTAAACTGTTTATTTCTCAGCTGTTGGAAGAATGAATCCGTGAAAGTAATTAGATTTGGTCGAGACGAGAAAAATCATAAACCGATCCAGAGTAAATGTGTGCGATGTTGTTTACAGGAGGATGACACTCCTTCGCCCTACACGGCTCTCTTGATTCACCGGCTGGGGTTCGACTGTGGCTTAGAGCTACAGAACCCAGGATTTAACTGCACCACCACCGAGGGAAAGGTTAGTGTCAGAGCAAAAGCACAAATAAGTGTTAAAATGTACATCATACTTGTGTTTGTGTGCTTAAAGCAGGTTGCTTTCACAGTTATTTGTTGAAGTATTTGATATTTCACCTTGTTTTTCCGGAGTGGTTTGTATGGTTTATGCAGTTCTGTGCAAAACTAAATCCCATCATGGGTTCAGGCTTAGATGCTATAAATGAGCAAAACAAACTAGTTATTTACTCCTTATAGCACTCTCTATCTCCCTGTGTTCTGATCAGTTGAAATAAGATTTGTTTTGTTTCTCTTTACACTTAATTCACATATACCAGTGTTTATATTTTTAGATGAAAGTAGTAAATAGCCTATCAAGTGCAGAAAAGTATCTGTAGCATGTACTCTTAACACCATTGGACCTATTTCTACATACACTTACTCAATGAAGTTTTTAATTTTTGTATTTTGTATCTTTTTAATTTTATTTTTATAATTTTGTAGTATTAAGAACATTCATTATTGAAATAAATAGATCGTCACAAACAGTGTTTTGTTTTAAAGAATAATACATTTAAAAAAGAAACTTGCATTGTCTGTCTGGCAAAAAAAATGGTGGAAACGTATCATGTATTATGTTTCATTGTGGGAAGCATGTAGCTATGGTTCATGAAGCTATGGATCTGATCAAACCTGTTATTGTGCCACATAAATTTGGACCACACTTTTAATACAGAATGCACATAAATGTCTACACCATCATTCATATTATTCTTATCAACAATAATCTTTTCCGAATGTTTTCACACACTTATGAATGTGAAATAAAAACTACCAGTGTAATCTTAGTGTAATCATCTTTTTTTATTACTGCTGTCGTACTGCTTTAATGTCATTAGCAGAAATGTTTTCTTTATGTAATAGTATTTTATGACTAGCTCTCTAATATGCATATATAATGTGCTTGTGGTTTTCAGTTGGCCATTTCCAGACTCTTCCGAGGTCTGGACCTGCAGCTGCTACAGCCCATGTCTTTGACATTGATGTATTCAGAAGCTCCCCTGTCTAACAACTCTGTCATCACTCTGAAGCCAATGGAGCTTTCTACCTATAAGCTCAAACTGCAATAGGCCTCGCCATACTGGAGCTAGACAGCACACGGAGGCCGAGTGAAATACTTGAACATGCTTGGAGTTTTCCGGATTGTGGAAGGATCAGCTTAACTGAATGTACCCAAGAAACCAGTAGCTTCAGATGAACACAGATGTTGCAGATTTTCTTTGAAAATACTTTTTACATTGTGAATCTGGCTAAGCAGATACAGCATCTGTCCCACAAGTGATGGGCTTTGAAGAGATAAAGAATGTTTGAACTTTTTTATGCGTTAATGTTAAACGAGAGACTAGTTATGATATGCGTTTTAGATATGGATGCTTAATGAAGATCATTAAAATGTTTTCTTTTTGCCTACCTTGCTGGAAACACAGATTTTTTTCTCTTCTTGTTCCTATTGGTGTTTCAGGCTTCTTGCTGTGGAAATGTCTCGGGCCTTTTTATATAAACCATTGAGAGTGAGTGCAATGTAATGCTGTTTTTAGAGACATGCTTTCATTTTGCCTCCATTCTGTCCTTTGAGCTGTTTTCCGATTTTGATTGTCCATCGATCTGCTTGCTGGAGTAGCCCGTGTGTGTGTCTGTGTATCATCACAAAAGTCCAGCCAAGCTAAGGGACTTTGCTTCAAACCCTGATTGGTTTCTCTCTTTCATTTTTTCTGTTGCACGGGAATTGCTTTCTTTTTGTTCGTTACTGCAAATGCTGCTTCCTCTGACTAAATTGACGGATCCTCTGCAGTTTGCTTTTTCCCTGGTGTGTAGTAATGTCTGCTGCTGACTGTGTAGTGTACTCAATATTATGCAGTAATTAATACCTCTCATATTTTTCTTATGGACATTGGCATGTGCAATATGATAACCTGTGATCGTTGGAGGGTGTTAGAACGCCATGAGCAAAGAATGTCAACTTAATTTATACTGTTTATATAGTTTATAATATGAAGGGGTGACTGAAGCCTGGTTTATGCTTCGTTGAAGCAGTTTAAGAGAACCCCCTAAAACACTTCTTTACACATGAGGTTTTAAGTTGAGTAGTAATGAACATGATTCATTGAAGAATTTGCAGCACCTTAGCAGAGCTGTTGCAGAAAGAAAATGTGTATATTCCTCACCCCCCCCCCCTCTTTCTTTTACAAGGTTTAAACAAACTATCGCTCACCCGTCTATGCAAAATGGAGTGACATACCAAATCAGTCCTAAAAGAGCTTCGTTTTAATTCATCTGCTGATGCTTAAAACACAAACTACAGAACATAGTGAATACTACAGCGATGATGGTGGTGCAGTTAAATGCACTTATTTAACTTATAATTTATTTGAACCTTAGCATTTCAGTTTTCCTAGTTTGTTATTAACAAATTGTTGATTTTAACTTTAATATTTTTTTAAAAAAATATTAAATCCAGCAATAATTAACCGCTTATGAATGACCAAATTAAATTCTCAAAATGGTTAGGGTTAGCCACTTTTTCACATTACATAATAAATAAAACATGTTTTTATGTGTTTCAAATATTTATTGACATATCTTAATCAAAAGTCAAAACTGTGGGGTTAAAGTTTACTAATACATATGAATGAAGGTCTAACTTGCATCTAAAAGCAGAAACCAGGCTTTAGGTGTGTTATGGACTTTAGGATCAGTATTCTAAGGGTGTAGTGAACGTTCCTGATGTCATCTGATGCGAGTTCAGCCTGAGGCATTTATCCCGTATCTCAGCATGGGTGGAGATTAAAGATTGTTATAACTACCAGCACTGTGCTGAGAAGAACATTGGCACAACAGATGCATTGTAAAGTTCCATTCCAGCATCGTCTTATGTCCTGATGTCTTTTTAGAGCATTTTTATAGCATATTTGATTCATTCCTTCAACCTGATTTACTTTTTGTGTGTGTGTGTGTGTGTGTGTGTGTGGGTGTGTGGGTGTGTGGGTGGACTGTCCAGTGGAGACTGCATTAAAACTGCCAGGATGGCGCTGAGTGCAGCTGCTGATTTGCTTTTTTTTTTTTCATCATTTCTTTTTTGCTATGCGATTTTTTTTTTTTTTTTTTTTATATTATATGCTTCAACCTGAAATAGCTTGTTCTTTAGAGATGCCAATCTATAAATTACTGTGAGAGCTGTGTGAAGCAGAGGTATCAATGCTGTTGACCACATGTTGTTTCATATCAGATTTCTAGGACAAAGTTATCACTATTGCCTTTATCTAGGATACGGAAGCTCTAATACTGATCTGCTGGTATTAATAAGCTGAACTAAGGGAACAACGCTGTTATTACTGTCCAAATTTGTTGTTTTTGGCAAAATTAAGTTCCGTCTATAGGCGAACCTGGTAAGGAATAATCCTACTAAGAGGCCTTTCAAGACCGCCTCTACTGAAGCTGTGAAAATGTTTTCAATACCATCAATGTTTTAATTATTGGTTGACATGACAATGTACCCATTTTGTTAGCTGTTTGGACAATTACCTGTACTCGTTTGTGTAGTATAATTTTATCAATTTTTTTTCTTGTTTTTCTTTTTGAAAATATTTGCATTTTATTCTGCGCACATTTCCTCCTGAAAGAACATTCATATAAAAAATGCATTAAAATGCAGAGTAGCTGATGTTGACATTTAATAAACATCGTTCATGGCAATATTTAGGTTGTTCTGTTGTCAGAAATACTGATCTGCTCTTATTATGACATCTATTCAAAGTGACACTTTCAGTTGGAACCGTGTGGGGCTTGAACCAACATCGCTGAGGTTCTGATAGCTTGTTTAATACCTTAACAACTGCCCTCATAACGGCATTTAGATAATGATGAATCATGTACAAATGTAATGTTTTAATTCTTCATAAGCGTGGCTTGGTTACCTCGCAGCAAGAAGTCTTGGGTTTGATACCCAGGTTTCACAATTTAGGGATTTGTCTGAGAACTTTGGCTTCCTCTCACAAAGGTTTATTGGAAACTGCTCTGTGTGTGTGCTCTGCAACAGACTGGTGTTGATTCGCCCAGTGCCAGTGTGTGTCCCAACTAGACCCTAATAGGTTGAAGCTGTGGCAAAATTTTATAATGAATTGATGGATGGATAATTTTTATCAAATTTCTGCTTTAATATTCTCGTAAAAATGATTAATTCATTTAATGGTATAAAAATGTTGACGGCAACACTTTTTGTCTAACTTCATTGGGTGTTTGGTTAAACAGTACAGCAAATCTATAAGAAGCTGAATCTCACAACACCATAGATAATCACAGAGCTGGGGAAGCATACGATATATAAACAAGTCATAATGTTTCAACTTTATTCATCAAAAGAAAGTGGAAACAATGAAATGTCAGACTTTTTCTTTCTTTTTTTATCTCTTTTTAGAAAGTGTGTCTAGTTTAACAATTAGGTTGTCTAGTAGATCTCTAGGGTTTAGCAAGAAAAGTAGGAATTAAAAACTTCGTTTAATCCTGCAGTCGTGAGTCTGCAGTCTGATGATGGTATCTCACATGAGCAAAACACCCTTAGAGATCTGGGCCCGTATTTATCAAACTTCTTAGAGTGGAATTTTGGACTTAAGTGCTGAAAAATTCTTAGATTTGCTCCTAATCTCAGA
>JAOUQU010006322.1:0-18624 GCA_028566735.1 Ammoglanis amapaensis | reverse complement strand
TGGTGAATACAATACTGTTCAGGTTGTTAATAAATGATAATTTTATGGTTAAAACTAAAAATTCGACAATTTTTTTCTAATATAAGACATACCCCGAAAATAAGACATACTGGGGCTTTTGGGGATAAAAAGAAAGTAAGACGCTGTCTTATATTCGGGGAAACACGGTATATGCACAGTATATTTGATTATTCTGAAATATATATATATATATATATATATATATAAATATGAAATACAGAAAAGTGCAAAACCTTTCGGAACATCCCGGATAAAAGAATGTTAGATCAGGAATCAAGTCAGAAGTGCTCCAGCTGTCTTTAGAGAGAAAAAGCGCTCATGTACACCAGCTGTCCCATATGGCATGTGGTAGGATGTATACAGATACATAACAAAAGAGTTGTTACACCCTCTGAAAGACATGTCCAGGACTCACCCTGAACGGTACCCCAGGGGTACTGACGTGCCTTGACCATCTTGTTCCCAATCTTTACTTCCTCAGTACTTCCCACCACAGCAAATGGTAGATGGCCCTACACAGCACACATGCAAATTAGCACGACTTTTACATTTGGTTTTGCATCCATTGGTTAAAAATATATATTGTGTTTATTTTAACTTTTTGTGTGAAGTATCAATGCAACGACTATATATGGATGATTTATTAATGAAACTTTTAATGATTCTTATGAAGACTTTTAATTATTTTAGTGAAGACATAAATTTGATCCTAATTTCATCCAGTCAAACAGGAAGCTCATGATGTCCTCACACTATTCCAGATTCCTCTGCCATGCCCGTTTTTCCAGCAAAGCGGGCAATGAGGCACAGACTATGATTTGTCAGAACTAACACCAGAAATGCAGCTAACGAGAAGAGGGCACTTCTATAAAACACATTTTCTTTCACTTATCCTACTCAGGAAGCTCACCATGTATGGTAGTGATTATACCATCAGAACTAGGAACTCTTTCTTATCTTAAACAGTCATTCTGTATGTGGAGTGTTAAGGCTGATTAATACAAGACCACACGATCGCTAAACAACCAATCACAGGATTAATTTGACACAGAAGTATAAAATCAGCCGTTAGTGCAATATGCTCAATGATTCTGGGACAACTGGGCACACTAGGACCCTGACTAGGATGAAGTAGTGAAAAGTCTGAAAATATAGTTAATAAAAATATCAGTACATTTGTCTTAGGCTAGGGCCCTGGTGGCTTAGCGAGTAGAGCTTTTGACTATTAACTAAAAAGCTGGAAATTCAAGTATCGACTCAGGCATGCAGCCAGTGTTGAGACCTTTAGCAAGACCTTTAAACCTTCAAGAACGATGGAGGCTGTATAAAGGCTGACCCTGTGCTCAGACAACAGCTTCCAAACAAACAAAGATATGCAAAGAGTTTTTATTGTTACAACTTTAATAAAATTAATCCGAGTGACGTAAGATATGTGACATACCAAATTAGTGTACGCTAAACTCGAGACGTAAAGACTAGTACCCAGAGAGTAATTGACTCACATTCATAGTGGAGTTGATCTCAGACACGGTCTCATCATCAGTGGGGAACTGGTAGATCTGCACACCATTACTGACCAGCTCACTGGTAATCTTGATCTTAAACTTGGCGAGTTCACTTTTTGAGATTGCATCCGATTTTGTGATAATGGGGATGATATTCACCTGCAGGCCAATACGAGAAAAAAACATTAGATATTTTTGTTCACATACATACAGAAAGGCAAATTAAAAATACAAAATTATTCATAACTGTGTTTGATGTGACTTGTGTGATGAATCACAGTTTCCGGTCATGAGCGTTACTAAAGTGTAACGCGTGAGGTTAAAAACCACACATGGTTTCCTCTCATGAGTACAACCAAAGTGTAAAACATGATCTTAAAACCCCAATAAACAAACAAACATCATTCTAGTTTGCATTTCAAATCTGCACTAACCTTACTGTCCAGCTTTTTCATGGTTACAAGATCCAGCGATTTTAGTGAGTGTCCAGTAGGTGCAATAAAATACAAGCAAGCGTGGATGCGAGAGTCGTGGTAACTGTGGAGGGTACGTTTGATCTTCAGTTCTTCCTGCAGGTAGGCCTCAAACTGGGTATCAATGAACTCCACAATTTGTTTGTAGCTGCAAATAGAATCAAAGTCTAGTAAGGAAACTAATCAGAAGTTAAAAATGTAGGCACTAGATAATGTGCTTGAATTAAACAGATGGGTTTAGTTCAGCAGGACTGAATAGAATGTTTGTCATTACACATATAAAGATGCAAACTTGTAATGAAGTTGGGGTCAGGGTCAGAACAGGGTCAGACATCGTATACCACCCTGGACTAGACAGGGTTAAAGAATTTGCTCAAGGACTCAACAGTTTCAGTAGCAGAGCCTGGATTTCATTCTTCCGATTGATGGCCCAAAGCTCTAACCACTAGGCAACACGGTTCCTTAAATTGTGTTCTAATGTGACGCATATATTTCCAGACAGAACCAACCCACCTATTGTCACTTTAAACTATTTGGCGTCTAACGCTACCTAGAGTGATCTTTCCCCCCCACAATCTGAATTTAATGAATAGTTTCCCTGTCATATAAAAAGATAGTGAGAGGTACATAATGTAGATCCACTGGTCAAAAACAAGGCATGGCTTCCCAGAATCACTGGGTATGATGGGAATAAAAAATGACAATTTAAACTGCCATCATCAAAGATGATCAACCAAAACAATAATGCCTGTGTGTAATAGCACAGTCTGTGGGTTTTGATAGCACTTTTGGAAACTAAAATCATGGATTCTAGTCTTGGGTTCGAATGAAATACATAATTAATCTCTTTAAAAGGGAAACAGAGAAATAATCAAAATAGTGACTGATTTACCTGTCCTCTTTATTGATCTGGTCACCAAAACCAACAGTGTTGACAATGGTCAGCTTAAGGCGGACGTTGCTCTCTTGCAGCTCATATGTACTGGACTTGAGTTGCACCCCTGGCTGGTTGTGCTGTGTCGGCTCACCCTCGAATTTGGTGTTGAACAGCGTATCCATAAGAGTGGACTTTCCCAATCCAGTCTCCCCTAAAAACAAGCAAATGTGATAGATGAATGTTCATAAGGGAACTGCAAAACCCTGCTGAACTCCAGCAGACAGAAGTAATATGAGGAACACCTGACCACAGTCCAGTCTGAACTAATACACTATAGAAACTGCAGTGTCAGTAAAGTTAAAGGTTTTTTTTCAGTTTTGTCTTCATGTTAAACTCACCAACACAGAGAATGTTGAAGCAGAAACCATGGTTGACGGACTTGTTGACCAGTTGGTCCGGCATACTATCAAAGCCGACATGGCCAGAAAGTGGAACTGCACGTGCTCCCTCTCCCTAAAAAACAAGGCATCAAATGTATTATTACAAATGTCACTATAGTGTGAAGTTTACCCACTTCGAATTGGAACACGCTTATGAAAGTGAAACGGCCAGGAAATTCCAGATGAACACAGGATGCTTTCAGAGTAAATGCAGATAGGTCTCATATGCACACTGTGATAGTGATTTGGCGCAACGCTCAAGTCAAGCGCTAAACAAGTGGCTGTTCAGTTTAGAGTTTACATTTCCCAATGAATTGCAGAGTTTCAAAGATTCCACATTTAGAAGACATACAGTTACAAAGTAGAATTGGATTTGTTTGAAAAATTGTGTTATTGTGATAACAGAAGGAATGTAGGCTCGTGCAAAACAGGCGTGTACACAGTTTATCAATCAGTCAGAGCGTTCACCCACCACACTTGATTTTTGACTTCTTTCTATTAATTATTTTTGTTTCTAAATAGTGACACCATTCAGAATATAAATATCTTATAAGCTACATAGATCCACAGCATGTGGAATCAATTTGCTCATTCTGGGTTAAATGCTGAGAAATCAGGTAGCACACTTCCTCTTTCCTGTTCAACTACAACGGTTTAAAACCACATTAAGATCACAGTGAACTAATTTAAATAGACCTTTCTAAAAAATGATAAATATATATATATATATATACTAGGAATCCTAATTTATTATTATCTTGAACAATCTATAGATATGTCCCAGTCCTCACTTTAAATTCGGTTTAGGTTTATTTTTAAAATGTATACGTCTCTGTTCTTCTACACAACCTAACAGGAAATGCTGTGTGTGGCACAGATATTATGAAAAAAAATCTAGTAGGCAGGTTACTGTCAAAGAGTGTGAACATCTGAGCTTATGTGTTACCATGTTAGTACACACACATTGCAATGCAATATTCAATCATTTGATGATGATTATGATTCAACATCATTTAAAGTGCAATTCTCATTTTTATAGTGTAGTAAGATATTGTAAAGCACCATGGGGTTTATGAAAAGCGTTATGAAAATTGAACTTAGTATTATTATTAATGTAAAATACTTTGTGATGTGTGTGTGTGTGTGTGTGTGTGTGTGCTGTATATAAAAATATGATTGGAATTATGCGTCCATCTGCATTATTTAAGAAAAACGGAAACAGAAAGTACAGTATTCAAATAAGATAAATTAGTCTGGTCATCAGTTTAGTCCTACTGATTATTGGAGAAAGTGGAAGAGAGTATTTTTTATCCCGGAAAAAAAAACACTGCAATAAATAGTTACACAAATATAATAATATAGTCAAATTGCCAACTTTGTTTGAAAAAAGTCTCTCCTTACATTATACATAATTCTGTGTTCCATTCTTCCAAATAGCTTGGCAAATTGAATCTAAATGTTTTGACACACACATAGAATAGATTTAACAGAAGCTGTGGCTACATCTAAATCATTATAGTGAGTATTTAATATGACAAAAGTTGCAGAGAACATCCATGGGTACTAGTCATGTAAACTAGTTCAGTTCTCATTGGTACTTCAGTAAATAGTCCTGGGTTTGATCCTCAAGTGTGATTGTCCAGTCCTTTCGGTATAAAGCTTGTTTTCTCCCGTATCTGTGGCTTTGGTTCCTTCAGGATCCAAACGGTCACAAATGTAAACACAGTATAAAACAAGTTGCTAAAATCTCCCCCAAAAAGAATTGAAAATCATTGTTCCCAATAGAAGAATTGAATGTCTAAATTTATCATTGCTTATTTACAGTGGATGACATAGTGGCATAAGGATTAATAGATCGACAGACAGCTTTATTAATTCAAAGATTACAACTGATAGCTCACAGCAAGAAATATGTGAAGTTCACATGTTCTCCCCATGCATGCATGCATGGGTTTCCTCCCAACCACACAAAACATGCAGGTAAAGCAAATAGGGAAGAATTATTATCAAAATTATTCATGAATGTGATTTGTTTTAGTGATTATGCATGTGTTATGAATGACATGTTTCCGGTCAAGACTATGACCAAGAGTGTAACACACGACTAGATTAATAAACAAACATATACAGATGAATATACAATACAATTCTTCTGACATCCCAGCTTGTTTGTTAGTTGTGGTTGCAGTTGTGGAGTGCAGGGTCAGCCACCATAGAGTCTTGCTCAAGGACCCAACAGTGACTGCATTTGAATCTCCAATCTCTGGTCCCTAGCATGAAGCTCTACCCACTAGACTACCAACACCCCTAATATAGGATTCTAAACCGTAGTGAGCACTGGGTAGTGCTTTAGATCCATTATTCAGGACTAGTAATCAGAATGTCACTGGTTCAATCCCTACCATTGTCAGGTATCTGCAGTTGGGCACTTAAACTGGGCCTTTCAAATATAACTGTAATGGACGTCGTTTAGATAAATGTGTCTGTTAAATGGTGAGAATGTAAACGTTAAAGCAAATGATCCAGTAGACGGGATTGTTAGTGAACCCGTCTTTAGATACGGATGTGAAACACTGAATGACCCGTTAAGATTAGCCCCTTGATTTGTTTAAAAACATTGATGCAAACCCGATATTTATTCTTTTTTCCTCGTTCCGCGCAGCAACTGTTTGATGCTTGACAACGCCCATACAGCTAACGGCACTGAGGATGGATTAAAACTATAATATAACAGTACCGAGGGCAAACATGGCCGGTTCTTCTTACTAAAACCATTTAACCGCGGACGCCATTAAATCATCGATTATTTGCTCCATATGGAAAATCTATACACAGCCCAGTTTACAGTATCAAGTCATATTTATGTCCCTCGCTACACGTTTACATAGAATATGGACATATAAAACACACAAAAGCGAAATATCAAGCTAAAATATTAAACAGTCGGAGAATTTAGCCGTTTAAAGTAAACACGCTAACGTAAAACTGCAACCGGTGTGTGTGCGCGTGCGTGTGCGCGTGCGTAAACCTAAGGCTATTTATTGAGCACTACATAACGGCTATGAACATTTCAAATAAACGATATTCAACTTGAATAACAAAGGAACCTTGATAAACATAAAGGCGTTTTCTATTCTAATGTTGAATTTCGTACATTTTGAAACAAAGCACTGCGTTTAGAGTAAAAATCTCACTCACCGCTTGTCGCGCTACTTCAGTGGCCGCCATGGTCCGTTTCTGTGTGAAGAGACTGAACAGGAAACCACACGCATGCGCACACGCGCGCGCGCACAGCGCGAAAAGGCGCGAGCTCAAGAGCAAAGTGATCAAGGGAAGCACTGTTCTTCAGTCATGGATGCAGATCGGTGTTTACCGTCTTAAATGTTATGACATTATTTAGATTTACCTCACATGCCGTGTGTTCGTGTTGGTTAATTTTTAACCTTAATAATTTTCGATACATTATCACGTTGACAATGTGTTTTTTTAACCGTACGCTGCTATCCCCCTTCGTTGTTACAATGGTTCATTCCAAACCAGGCAAAACATTATGACCATCTTCCTAATTTCATTCTGGCGATCAAGTCCTAATAAAAGTTACAAGTGTCCTGAAAACAATGAACATTCTTGAAACAGTCTGATTCAGCCTTTTAATTAAATAAAATGTTTCAGCAGTACCATTGTGACCACTTAATAATAGGATTTTATCGACTTTTCGTCAATCCTATAAAACCCTCTTGATAACATTTTGTTTGGTCTTTTTCGCCTTTGGTGTGGAGCAACCATCTCCATAAAACAAGGATTATATGAAAACTGATTTATATCATCACAGCACATTTTCCACTGTATTTTCCACTATGGGCCTGTCCATCCCAGTCCATCCCAGTCCAACCCAGAGAAGTTTACTTTACTTTATGGTCAAGGCTTCTTTTTGGCACAACAACGCTTTAGTGTCATTTGTGAATGCCAATGGTTATATAATTCAGTGTGATGTTAATTTAATGTAATGCTATGCTTTCTGAGCTATTAAATATGACTGGTCTTTTTCTTAAGCTGATGCGCTTGATCTTCAAGCACTAATATAACCCCCTATTGCTTCTATTCAGCATATCAAATGATACATAGGTGCATAGATAACATGCAAATACAGTTAAAATGTTGCTTTATGTTGTTAAATATTTGAGTGGACACATCTGTGTGGAATCACTTACTATATGTTGACTATATCGTATCATTTGATTTATTCTGAACTATCTTCATCTCAACCTTTTTGAGATGTGTTGCAGCTCTAAAATGCAGTAATTGAGATAAGCCTGTATGAATTACCCAATGAAATGAAGTTGAGCAGAACCAAAACATACCATCCGACTTTGTACTGTTTGCAATCAAATACAGTAAAAAAGAAGAATTAAAGTAGAAAAATATTGCATTGTTACTTCATTTACATTTTACAAACTGCATACTACAATTTTCTGGTTTTGACTTGTAACATAACTTGTAGTCGTTTAATAAGTAAATGAGGAATACAAAGGATTTCCTCAAAAGTGTGAAACATTGAACGTCACGTGGTTTCAGCCCTTCAGTTTTGACCTTTGGAGCTTAAAGGGTGGAGCACTTTTTTTTTTAAAGTGAAACTTCATTTAATCCACGATTCAAATATTAATATATGTGATTTTACACGTATATAAATCGAACATCACTATATCGAATCGTGTGCTTTCCTGAAACATGACTAGATTGGTGGATTTTGACTTTTATTTGAATGGAAAAGCGGTGGAATAAATATCAATGAATGAGTTACTGTGTAACAGGTGAGTTTTGTTTTTATTTTCTTTGTAAAACGACGTGTAGTGGCAGTTGTGTTTGTGCTTTAGTGGTAAAACGAGTTTTAAATACTTTAAAACCAGGAACTGGATAGCTCTAAATGGGGAACTTGCACATTCTTACTGATTTATAAACGTTGTTTGTTTTTTCCCTAAAGACAGAACATTTTAAGATCCAGAAATCAGTGGATGTTAAGGAGCACTGTGGGTTTCTATGCAAACTTGGGTAACGTGTATGTAAACAAGAGCTGTCGCGCCTTATAATAACCTGTAATCATGTGTGATCTCACCGGCAACTTTCAGTCAACACAAAGCGACTCTAATAACTCAGATGTTTCCTCATATGCAGCCGGTGCCCAATGGAGTTCAGATAAAAGAAAAGTCTCTAAAGATAAACTCCGCAGTTATAGCGTTACTGTGGGCGAATCGAGCCAAAGACGCGCGTCTGAAACTGCGCATGCGCAGTCGCTCACCGCCTCTGCGCGCAGATCCAGATTTCACACGCAGCAAACTTGTGACGCGGATTATTCAACGAAATCCACTCTAACTCCTTCAATGCGCAAAAAGTATCTGAAGAACTTATTCCTCAATAACAACACGCACAGTGGACTGTCTAGCATCCTGTCCTTCAAAAGACAGCCATCGAGGGACAGTGAAGATGTTTCTGACGACAGGAACACATTCTGGGCATTAGATCCTATGGAGCACGAATGGACGCTGTCAGCTGTGAATGGGAATTTCACCACTATTGCAGAATTTCTCTCTGACGACCCAAGTCTGCTTACCAGGAAAGACTTTATAAGTGGGTTCACTGTTATTCATTGGTTAGCCAAAAATGGCAAACATGAAGACCTGGTCAAACTTCTGAGACACGCAGAGAAACGAGGATACCCAACCAACGTGAACATGAAGGGCAGTGGAGGTCTGACACCTTTACACCTGGCTGTCATACACAGTCACTACATGGTGGTCAAGCATTTAGTCGGAGCTTTTGGTGCTGATGTGGACTTAATGGACTACAACGGTAAAAGAGCATGGCAGTATCTTAAAGCTGATGCACCTTCAGCGATGAATGAGCTACTCGGAGCATTGGACGAAGAACACTCAAGCTGGGAATTAAATGTTAATAACAACTGTTCAAGTAGGACTGAAGCAACACCAACTGAGGAAACCAAAAATGACCTTGATGTAGTGGATTCTTTTCAACGCAGAAACAGAACCGACAGGTGGCTTTTTGGATCATTTAGAAAGCTTTTGACCCCATTTTTCTCTGGAAAGAACTAACAGACTATCAAGTTAACATGTTTTACAGGTCATGACTATGTTAAGTGATAGCACAAATTATACAAAACAATGACTAATATATACTAAGCAATTTACTGCGTAGTCTTTCCAATTTTGAGCATGAAATTGATGAACTGATTTTCCAATTTATTGCTCGAGTTCTGTTTCAACCCACAGAAAACTGAATTAAAATTTATGACCAACTGCTGGGAGAACACAATCTTCATTATTCTGTTAAAGCCACATGATTACTGCCAATTAAATTGTTTTAGATATTTCTACTGCATATTACAGTTTTTATTTTACCATATTGTTTTAATGCCTCAAGTAAAACTAAAATAAATAAACTGTACGAGTTAAATTATTTTGTTCTATGATTATGCACTAAATATTTTGTAGATTTCTGTAATTTAACAATTATGAAAAAACTTTTGTTTACATTGTTGAACCAAAAGGGAAAAAGAGTACATTAATAATGCAGCCGTTTTGAATTACAAAGCAAAGAACAAACAACCACACAATACCCCATAAAGCTGGGAAGATAAAGAGACATTCATTCAACAAGAAAGGTCAGAAAACATTTCTGTTTTGATGACAAATCATTTATTGTTTCCCACGAGCATCTCCAGATCTGTACAAAAAAGAAACTTCTGTTCCACACAGCATGTCTTGCCACATTTGGGCAAAGATGGTGATGACCGGGTGTAAGTTCGAACGAAGCTGAAACAGTAAGTCATTGGGGCTTACAAGCCAAGCTTGGTTCTTCTCCAGTGTCTCCTCTTGGAATTGTACCTGCAAGAATATCAAGTGATAAGTGCACAAAAACAGAACCAATAAATAGCAATACAAACTATGCCAGGACAATTTACTCAATATAAGCTCATATTTATTACAAGAACCACAAAACAAGTGTTGAATCATAATTAAGATACACGCTTTCCTGTACCACAAATGCCCAAACACGGACAAGCAAGAAAACACTATTGGGATTTAAATTTTGATGTGCATCAAATACCATGCCTACAATACAAACCCTGCAATATAACGGCCAATTAATAAGTGATTAAAGCTGTCTTATAAGTGTTATACCAAGCAGCATAACTGGGGAACAGAACGAAATGTCAAATGTGGGTGGACGCAGGAACCTTTGTATTAAATGTACTCAAAAGTTCACAAGTTGTCCCAACAACAGAGCGTTCTCATCACACCCCTGTGATAAGATGAAACTCTGAAGCAGTATGTTTTTATCAGCAGGTTAATGGCAGTCCTCCCACAAAATGAAGCACTGTAATTGCAGCCTGCTTAAAATGTGTTTACTATAACGGAAAACTGAACGTCTGGGTTCAATTTAAGGCTTTAAAGATACTAAGTCTAAAAGCCAAATTGACAATTGCCCCAAACCTTTACCTAAAACAGTATAGCAAAATTAACCACTTGAGCTATGAACACACAAGTGAGTTCCTCCAGGAACAGTTTTTTTTTCAATTGTGGGGATCAATGATTATGGGAGAAATTCACACAGTAACTTAAAGGAAATCAGAGCCTAGTCATGGACCGAATATCCCACCGGTTAAACCAAAGCAAGCACGTTAATCCTTAATTTCGTTAACGGTGGCGTCACAAGTTATGTTAAGAGAAGCATCAATACAAAACTAACACTCAGGTTGCGTCTCAAATAAACAAAGATTAAAACGAGCACTGCTTACCTGATCTTATTACCAGTCTTCATGCGGATCCACTGTGGGATCGGTCTATTCTGCTTCTGTTTCTTGGCCAGAAAGCGCTTGATCCTGAAGGTCTTGTGCGACGCCTGAAAACAGTTAGCATTAGCCGTGTTAGCATTAGCTTTCAAGCTAAACGGCTAACGTGTGTAGATAACTAACATGTAATATTGACTAAGGCGTGTAAATACTAACGTAAAGCGAACGGCAACGTAAATAAACGAGGAGTGTTATTGAAATACGAAAGTTTGGCAACTACAGTGTCGTGGAATAAAACAGCCAAAACTGCCGCCCAGTTCAATATTGTGTTTACATTTACTTAAGACATTATAATCTAAATATAAAACAATTCTGAATCAAATATACAGCGCGCATTCGTTATGATACAAAGCTGACGTGAACTCGCACAAAAAAAGAATATTCAAGCCGATGTTGGCTGATATAGTTCTCACCATCTCAGACACAAAGTCTTTTCACCACGATGGCGGTGGCTGAAGAGAAGGAATCATGGGTAACAGACGTGTAGTAATTCTGCAACGAAGGGGTGGAGTCACACACACTAATACACACAGCGCCCCCAGCGGACTACCTGATATTAACACATAACCGTGTTAATTCTGTTCATGGTTTTTCATGAAGGTCACGATCAAAATCGATCAAATGTTTTTTATAGCATTTTTAAACCTAGAAAACTATGAAGTTGCATTACCAACGTCTTTCTGATGTGTTGAATGAGCTTAGCCCGTGTTGGCATTTTTTAAAGAATACTTTTTCAAAGCATGGATTGGGCTAAATGCTGATGAATGTGCAAAATAGTGGTGGGCAAGATCTGATCAGCTTTAGCCACAGCACACAAAGAAATAAATTACTGAATCTTGTGTAGTTTTCAAATGTGCATCTTCCTCAATCCATCCATAATGTTACCAACCACCGCTTAATCCTTAACACACACTATAAAGAGTACATGAAGAGTATCGAGTATGTTTTATCTTATATACACCCAAGATGATTTAAAATACTATGTAGGTAGGCTACCCAAATCTGAATATGAATGCCACCAACACATAGAACAACAAAAGCAAATAAAGTGGTAGGCAAAATAGATGTAAGGATTTTTTACTTTACTAAATGTAATTTACAAAATACAATTCAACTTTTGAAAAAATTGAAATCAGCAAATTTTAGGCTTTTCAATATTCTTCAGAAACCTCTGTAGATGTGGCCAGAGATTTTCTATATGTACTAGACTTGAGGTCAGTTCAACAGTTTAAACCCCCTTGCCAAATTGCCACTGTTGGGCCCCTGAGCAAGACATTTAACCCACAATTGCTTAAAATGTTGTTCCAATGTATTAAGTGGCTTTGACGTCTGCTAAATGTTTAAAATGTAAATGGAAGTAATTACAGCTTTTATTAACTCTGCAGTAACTCTGATACTCGAGTTGAGTAGAAATTATGACTTTTATGGCTTATGGAATTTATGATTTTTAGGAAAAAAAAACACAAGAAAACCTTTTCTGTTGCATTAATGTAGAAGAGGCCTGCAAATCAAGTGTAGAATGCCAACACAATGCTCTATATATCTGTATTGTGTAGTCTATTTGTTTCTAATTTATAACGTTTAATAGGTACTAATGCATATTTTTAATTAAAAGTTTAACGTCTAAGTATAATGCCTGAAAAAAAAAACTTAATCAAGTGATTAGTAATCATTCATTTGTTGTGTGGCAGGGTAATAAATAAGCCACAGCCTGGTCGTTGGGACCATTGTTATTTGATATTATGTTTTATCAGAATTTTTGTATTTTGTCAGCTGCCCAGTTAGATATTAAACTAACGACTAAAAGATTCATTTATTCACATCCACTCCCAGAGTCGTGTGATGTTAGAAAGAAACACAGGAGACAGAATAAAATGCAATAAAACGTTATTAAAGGACTTCAATTACATGTTACATTACAAGAATTACCTAAATTATATATTAATATAATTACATATTCAATAACAAGTTTTTTTTAAATAAAACTTTATATTGCTTAGAAGAACATCACTTAAATAACTATTTACTAAAGCTACTTAAATTGAATTACTTAAGTGTCTTTGAATCTATTTAATATACTAAGAATAACATTTAAAAAATCTACAGAAAAAACAATTTACAACAACAAGCAGTTGTTATGCTTCCTTCAAACTTTGGGGTAGAAGGTAGGAAAGTGTTTTGGATGTTAGTTTAGTTTCCTCAGCACGAGCCAGATCAACAACCACATGCACGAGGAACGTTCGTGATTGGCTGAGACGAGCTTCAATAACATCGAGACTATCGTCCACAGACTCGCCAATACCTACAGACACGGTTTCATCACCAATACATCCTGCAGCTGCTTATAAATGGAGTCTACAAAAGTATTTTGTGCTGAGACGAGGACAAAAAGCTCCTTCAGTCCGACTCGGTGCTCTGTGGTGGAACTGGAGCTCCTCTCAGTCGGGGTGCTGATACTTACCTCCTCCTCCACCTGTTCAGAGTGAACCTGACTCAACCTGGAACCTGTGTGAACAAATTCTCATTATATTAGTGATAAATACACTTTATTAAACAAACACTGTACGATTACTTATTTGTATAAAACTGTGAGCCAGCAGTTCTGAGTTAGCCACCAGGGGTCGCGACTCTAGCAGCACTCTAACCCGGCTTACCTCTCCTGAAACTCGGCTAGCAGCGACGCCCGAAGTCCGCGGGTGTTCTGTCGAATTCTCCTACCCATCGAGTCCTACTTCCATTTACTGCGCATGCGCACATAGAAACGCCCATAATTTTCTGATACTGTGGTTAGACAGTGTGTAATTAACGTCGAGTGTGTCTTGTTTTTAATTAATTTCATACTTTAAATCAATACTACTGTATATTTACTGTAAATGCAAGAGTAATTTGCCGTGTAGACATTTATAAACGTTGCTGAAATGTTACAAAAGTAGCACAAGTGTTAACCAGTCATGATTAGCGGTGACATAAACCGTAATAAAACATTACTTATTGTATTCAATTATAACACAGGTAGGAGGTTCTGATGCCTTATTTTAGTCCACCGAAACGTGGTACCCCTCATTACTAGACAAGTACGAGGTTCTGATAGTATAACAATGTGTATCACAAAATAATCGCGGTATTACTTTTCGCAGAAAATTATGGGCGTCTCTACAAATAAGCCTTGATAGCGTTGTGCGCATGCGCAGTAAATGGAAGTAGGACATCTCGATGGGTAGGAGAATTCGACAGAACACCTGTTCTCGTAGCTCGTGCCCCATTGTAGTCGTTCTTCTTAGTCGGTAGTCCAAAGATAACGTGTCTGTTTAGGTGAGCTCGTTTAGATGCGTGAATTCGCGTCGTCAGCATCCAAATGGGCGACTGGACTAGTGGTGAACCCCGGTGACGTCATTGTTTGTATTCGATTTTGTAGAAAAACAAAATCACAGAGACACTTTTTCCAAAAGGTTTCCCCCCCCCACCAAAATTTTTTTTTTCAAGACGTATTTCTTTTATTCGAATTTTCTGGCATTAGGAAAACAATACGAAAAAGAAAGAAATATAATTGTTGTAGTTTATCATAAATGGATCCATGCTGGTTGTCAACAAGCAGATCACGTGATCCGTGGCTGTCCTTTACACTCGCTTAATTTATGTACAAATTCAAATTTTGTATTTGTCATTATACATACACAGATGTACAGTACAACTTCGCATATCCCAACTTGTCTGAAAGTTGGGGTCAGAGCACTATTACAGGGTCAGCCAATGTACGGCACCCCTGGAGAAGACAGGGTTAAGGGCCTTGCTCAAGGACCCACGCTCTACCCACTCGGCTACACTGTCCCTGTTTGGTTATGTTTAACTAGCAGATCCATACGTACACAAAAACTATCTATAAAATCTTTTTCATGCTTTTTGTGTAACTTGGGATCTCGAACTCAGTGATCTGCTTCAATTCTGTCATAAATACAAAGCTGAGCATTGTTAAAGTGGTCAAGGTTAAACCCAATGAAATTCAAAGCATAGGTGGCTCATTCAGATTTTGGGATAGGTATCCTTATCCTGCGACGTACGTCATCATTTCCCCCTCCATTTATTCTACATGTTACGCTAAAAAAACAAAGCATCAACATAATCGAAAACATGAGAATGGCAAACATCCAGCCGTTTAATTCGATGCAATAAAAACAAGCAAAAGTACTCATACACTGGGAGAACTGTCCACCAACGCAGTATTTATCCAAACACCAGTCATACAGGAACTTTTTAGTGTATTAATTCAATAACATACAAGTCCTGTAGATGTTGGCGAGATACAAGTCTGACAGCTCTGTGCTTCTTGTACTGTTTTAAAGATGACTAAAAGAAGTCCACCTGCGTGACCTTTTACAATGCAACAAAACTCTACAAGAACATTGAGAAGAACGCCACTTAACCCTTGTTCCAAACTTTCGATTGAAAACCATTCTACATGAGTATGACCTTTCACAGCAAATCACTCTGTGATTTGGTATGCTTGAAAAATGAATTATATACAAAACAGAGATCTGAAGAGTAGACCACGACTGCATAAAAAACTATGGAGAGATGTTTAGTATTTAGCAGCATAAATGAAACCCATACCTAATAATAGTATGATTTGGCCGGATTTGGCACATCATTCAACATGACCAATTTGACTCGTCGTGTTTCTTCTTTCCTTAACAATCAGTGAGCTATAATACTGAAGACGACAGCAGCTTGTGTTTATGGAGGGTTTCAATGGATCGGAATTCCTCCTAAGTGAACTCCAGCTTAATACAGAACTCAACACGCCTCATTTTATTAGTATCATATTCTTTTTTTTCCCGTCCACTTATGAAAATGTCTCGTACAGGTGTGTGTTAATCGTGAATTAAAATGAAATCTGGCTTAAAACAGAGGTGGGTGTCTGAAAAGAAAAGGACTGAGTGCCAGTTCTGAAACGAAACATTTTTTCCACGCAGTAAATAAAAATACAAAGCTAGGTGTCCGAGATTGTCCGATTCTTAAAGAATGTAAGATCGACGCTGAACAGGCTTATGACTGCATGGAGAAACGTCCTCTTCAACAGATCCCCCAGAGCCGTATCCGTTCTGCTGTCAAACGCTGAGAAAAAGTGAAGAAACCATGAGCTAAAAGATCGTTATGCTCTGTTAGTCTAGTCTTTTTTTTTGTTCCGTCTTTTTGTTTGTCTCCCGTTTATGCCACATAGTTGTATTGATTAGAGACTTCCTTGTCTCTTTCCATGTAGTCTCTATCGATGAGTGACTCTATTCTCTTCTTTAAATCAGCAGGCTGCCAACAGACAAAGTCAGAGTCAAAAATAGGAGTGTGCAGTAATTCAAATCAAGTTCAGGTGCGCCATGAAATGTTTGAAAAGTAAAAAGAAGGAACTGAACATGATACAATGGTGTTTTCTTTACAGCAGATCAATTCACGTATTTGGAAAAAAAAGAAAACTCATTTAGTATGTAACTATTATTACTGTGTTAACAGACTACAACTGCTTTGAGGTTAGAATTAAGTAGATGACCTGGTCTGTGCTTCATCCCTGATGAATTCTTGGTTTAGCACTAACGTTTGGGTGCATTTTACAGATTTTGAAAATCCTCTGGTCATTTTGATCATTTAACCAATTCCAATAATTAGATATTAAAGCTCTGCATACTGTAAAAGATTAGCGACCATATGGACTCACCTTCACTGGAAACTTGAGTTGGTTGTAAACTTCAGACACCAGAAGATTATGACTCAAAGTCTTCCTCATTTTCATAATGCGTACAATGGCGGCGTCGATCTGGTACTGTCGGTCTTGGAAGACTCTTTCTGTAGTGCTAGCCTGCTCCTCCACCTGTAGCACACACAGACAGCCGCAGACAGCCACAGCCACACACACACACACACCGT
The DNA here is from genome assembly GCA_028566735.1 of Ammoglanis amapaensis. Classification (NCBI taxonomy): domain Eukaryota; kingdom Metazoa; phylum Chordata; class Actinopteri; order Siluriformes; family Trichomycteridae; genus Ammoglanis; species Ammoglanis amapaensis. Next base: position 1,528 of record JAOUQU010006322.1, on the reverse strand, counting down.
AATAAATCTATTACTAGCCAAACAGCTGATAACTTAAGATCAGTACAGGTGAGAAGATCTACATACCGTTTCTTTCATCTGGATCTGGTTGATTTTAATTCGGAAGAGTTTGTGCTTGAAATCGTTATTACAGGAAAACTTGTCTCCATCTTCTACATCTTTACTTTTGGGGGTTTTGGTGAGGACTCGAGCCTTCCCACAAGCCAAAGACTGCAGGGTACGTCGGAGCTCTCCATCCTCTGTACACAATCAGGGTGGAAATTGTTTGCTTCTTTAATACATTCATTAATATGATTGAAAAAGATAAGCTTTCTGGCTTGTCTTGATTATTTTGAAAGTGAACCGTTACTGTTAATAAGTACTATACAAACAAAACAAATACAAATCAAGCTTACCTATTCCTGTGGCTAATTTGATCTCCTCCAAGGAAAATTCTTCCCCTTCATTAAACATGAGTAGAACTAATGTTTGAAACAGTGACACCTGCAGCTCTTTCTTCCCCTTAAAGCAACAACATGGAAATCAAAATGAGAAACCAGTAGCACTTTATACTATCATACAAACAGTAGTTGCTTAGGGCACGTGGAAGAAAAGATCAAGCTCTCCGCCCTCAAAAGGCAAAGCACCTACATGAATAACGATTGGCTGTTTTTCATAACTAATGCTAATTCATTTCCATCACGGCTGGCGGACTCATAAGGTGCATCCCAAATCACACACTCCGAGCACTGTGTTTTAGTACTTCCAAAAAAGAAAATAAATGCACGGCCTTAGTCTCAGTGCACTGACAGTATCCGATTGGTCCACTAAACACAGCTAAAACAAATACAAATGTGAAATGATGGACATTATACGCACTAAACCACCAGCACCCCCTACTGTTCAAACTAAGAGTATCCATAAAACTAGATACCTCTTTAAATTCTGCTTTCAATACACAATGTCCTAATGTAGACTGCCACTGTAACTTCCTTCCACTGTGCTTCCCAAGATAAAAGGTCTTGAAGATTTCTTGTAGTTTCACCATCTAAATGGATCAAGCAAGACGGATATTAAACTATTTTATAGACATTCATTAGTCATTACAAAGCATTTTTAATGTGCCAAACAAACCTCTGGAGGTAGGTGGACGTCCATTGGAACGTATGTAGGCCAGTAACCCATAGTGAGAATGTTCACGGTCAGCTCGATGTTACCGGGAATGTTTTGGCATTGCATGTACTGAAGTGAGAGATTAAAAATGAGAAAACAAAGTTCAAATGTAAATGTTTACAAGGTTTATGTCACAGTGGCTCCAGTCATTAAGGTATGTAGCATTTCTTTTACTGTACTATTGGATTATTTGTTTCAATGCTTTATAACAGAAGCAAAAACAATGCATTTACTAATACTATCTCTCTCTCTCTCATTATATATATATATATATATTAGGGCTGTCCGCAAATAATCGGTTATTCGTTGGTCGACCGAAAAAATTACTAGTCGGCCAAATTCCATTGGTCGACTAGTCGAAGGACCAATGGAATTT
>JAOUQU010006215.1:0-18628 GCA_028566735.1 Ammoglanis amapaensis | reverse complement strand
TCCCCAGCCCGACCCGGGGATCGAACCCGAGACTTCTTGCTGTGAGGCGACAGTGCTGTAACCACTCAGCCACCGTGCCGTGCTGGATTCAAAAATAAAAATAGTAAATATTAAAAAAAATTATTCCATTTATATATACTTACCAAGTACAACTAGATTAGAACTGGCCTCAGTAGTTCCAAACTCATTTTTTATTTTTATTTTAATTTCCCCTGTGTCTTTGCGCTGTAGCTTGTTGAGAAGCAGACGGCTGTGCCCTTCAGAAACCTCAATCTTGCAGTTTACATCCGGTGAAAGTTCCTCACCATCTTTGTACCACTGTACTTTTGTGGGTTCACGCCCAAGAAATGGTATTTTGAATTCGGCTCTTTGATTTAGTTTAACCACTTTTGTTTCTGAAAATTTCTCCAGGTTCTTGGTGTCAAGTCTTGGTGGATCTGTAAAATAAATGAATAAACCTTTAGAGCATGAATACAACTATGGAACTAGAGGCTAATTGAATAAACAAACCTTCAACAACGATCACAGCTTCAGTTTTACGACCATCGGCTTCAAATTTGTATTTTCCAGAAAATTCTTCTGATACTTTGTGGATTTTTAGTTTATGAACGGCACCGTCTTGGCTGATTGTCATACCATCAGTAGAATTGGAAATCTGGTAATAATAAGAAGTAATAGTAATAGTGTCATGAACGCTTTTTGATGACTGCAAGGATGAACTGATACTGGAAGTCAGCAAGCTTGGTGAGTAAACAAAGTATGGAAGTCACTTTCTACATCCTTATAAGCTATGTACACCCATACAATGTTTCCCAGACTTGGACTCCATTAAACTTCCGGCCAGCAGCTGTGAGATGCACTGCAATCAGCATGGCTCCTGATATCTCTGGCAACCTACTAGCAGATTACTGAGTCACTTTGAGCCCGTTTATCTGAATCCAGTCAACAATAAAAAAATGCCAAATCTGACAGTACTTGTGTAATATCAAGTATATTCATTGACAGATTGAAGATGAAAATTTCCGAATTTTCTCTTAGACCTTTTTTAGCATCACATAAGGGCTGAAACATTCTTGTTTTAACTGTGAACTGTTTTAAAAAGTGTTTTTTACTCTGAAATTAGCTGTTTGTCGTAATAATGTAACAGTGTTCATACAGTGCACTGGGTTTAACAGATTATTATTGAATTAAGAAACAGTAATTTAGTTATCTGGGGTCTGAGAAAGAAACTAGACAATTGAAAAGCATTCCGATTATTACCTCCTTCCCGTCTTTGTACCAGTTCCCCTTGCAGTCCTCACTGCTGAGTTTGCAAGAGAGCTCAGCTGCCTCTCCTATGATAGCCTTGCAGTCTTCCAGGCCGGCAGAGAAGTGAACACCAGGATCTGCAGGTCATTTTGGGAACAAAGATTTATAATCTGATCACCAAATTCAATGACATCATATTTAAAGCTGCTTACCTGACTTGAAATTTATAGTCAGCACATTTAATCATTTTTGAAATCATACCATGTATTTAATCATACAAAATACATGTCTTGATGTAAAGCTGGATGCTTAACTAATCTGTTGTTAATTAACATGGACATTTCTAGCATCAAATGCCTCTTCTGGAACATCAAAGTCCAGGGGATCTGATCGTCCTTTTGGTTACTGTCTTCGAGGAGTCAGGCATGTTCCATCATTGTCGCCGTGGTTTCCTTTGGGAGATATGGTCTCTCTTTCTTTGTTAGCTACATTGATTTTTTCATATCTTGCATCCAAGGTACAAAGGTTCCTGAAATACCCTCTTGGTCTGGGTAAAGTTACTGTCTAACTAAATTGATAGATCTTGCACTTTACACTGTTCATTCTTCTTGGCAAACAGTCAAACTTATTCTTTCTTTAAAAAAACTGTTGTTTGCTTCTTTAGGATCTGCAAACTGCAAACATCATTTCAGGTTTAAGGTATTCACAATTCCGCTTTTCTTCCAGTTCCCATTAATACGGTAACAAATCAGCCTCTTCAACAACTTTTGAGGTCTTTCTTTATGGTTGATAATCTTCAGATTATGTCTACACATCCCACAATCCATTGTACTGGTCTTCATATCATTAAATTATCTGATTAACGTAATAACTTTGTCAAGCAAAGACGACACACACTCAAACATTTAACACCAAGACAAAAAAGTGCACATCAAGATGTCTTACACACAGCAAGGCAGACAAACAATCTAGTTGTGAGTAGATCCGACTGCAGTGACTCACACTCTTACCAACAACTGTGTCTGGAAGCAAAGGTCCATGTCTGGTGCGGCCTGATTGCTTGCCAGCTTCTGTGGACTCGTCCAATGTACCATGCATGGCCTGATCAGCAGCCTCTGTGCCCCCGGTTCCAGCTCCAGATGCATTACTCTGCTGGCCTCCACTTGGATTACCATCTTGGTTACTGCCTGGGTTGCCATCTGGGTTGCCATGATGGTTACCATGAGAGTTATTTTTTGAGTTCCCATATAGATTACCATGTTGATTGCCACTTGGGTTGCCATGCGGATTACCATTAGGGTTGTCATTCGAGTTGCCAAGTGGATTGCCATGCGGATTACCATGACCGCCACCTTGTACATTACTTCCAGCTTCAGTCATTTTATTTTCAGATGATGAGCAATCAAAGAGATATTTCATATATTATAAGAAATACATAACACTTACAGTAACATGAACATACATATCAATCAATATTGTAGATAATGTAGTAAAACAGCATTTTATTGTAGCTTCTCTAATTATTACATATTTGTCACATTGAATAATATTAGATTATATAACTAAAGTATATTATTGTATAACAAAGCATCCAAATATATCACCCTCTCGAACAAAAAACTTTTCACCATTATCAACAATTCTGTACCTATTTTAAAATCAACAAATGCAACTACATTTTTTTTACTTAAAACAATTAATGCATTTCTTTTGTATTGCAACACAACAGGACTTTAGCTCATAAGCAGTAACTGTACATTATTTTAATGATTGGACCACTAGTCTGTTTTTCACAAGACTTTCTCCACCAAATGCATTTTATTTGAACAGAATAGCTTTTCTTAGTCTCTAAAATATTACAAAGGCTTTTACAGTTTTAGGCTCTTTTAAACTCCCACAGATTTGTATTCCTTTCCTTTCGAAAATAGGGTTTAAAATAAATGAGATGGATATTCGTAGGTGCAGACTTTAATTATTCCTGGTTGAATTAGAGCTAAATAGGCTTGCTGCCTTAATTTGCTGTACTAACTATATAAGAGACTGATTACTCTGGGTATTGAGAGCCATATTGTATATATATAATTTAATATGACAAATTTGCATTAACACAAGGTAACAAGATAACAATGTCTGTCTAGAATTATGAAAAAGGTTTCATCCTTGTGCTTATTTTTATGGCTTTAGGTATATGAAATTAACAAGATAACAATTATCAACTTTCAACAATACAGATTGTTTGGGTCAGAAGGGTAAAGACAGAAATCTTTGAGCAACAAATTTAAATTAGGAGACCAAATAGTTTTTCATGCATCCAGCAGCACAGTACAGTTCGTTGTTTGATAGGATGATAGAACTGACACACAACAATGGTAGACAGATGAAAGACAAAACAAATTGGAACATGTAAAGGACACCACAAACATGAAATCACTGCAATACTGAGTTCTGTAGTGTTGGATGACACTATGAGAATCCAAAATAGATTTTCATGACATGGTAAGTTTTCCATCAGACATCCAGCATCACAGTACGTTTCTATGTTTGATAGAATGATACGACTGTCACACAACAATATCAGACAGATGAAGTACATTGCAACAAAACACACATAAAGGATACACATAAGGGACACCACACACAAAAGACATAAATAAAGGACACCACATCCATACACACAAGTCTTCTTAAATGCTTTACATTTTTTGAGTTCAGAGTTTTGGATGACGATTTGACAATTTTACACACATACACACAAAATGTGGACACAATGAATCACAGAAAACATATGATATGTGTAATGATTTGTCAGGTATGTACAAATAATTGTTCATGAATAAATAATGTAATTCATTATCTAATTATCTATGAATTAGAAGGGGGTTGGTCTATTATTTTTAGGACGGGTTTTGAGAAATATACATTCATGTTTTATTTACTTGCATTTAAATGTATTTCATTTTTATTTATTATTATATTTTTAAATGAATGTAAGCAAACACTTTTTAATGCAGTGTAGTGATTTTTAGTTGGAGAAACATTTATATATTAATCGTTTTACTAGAATATTACTACATTATTATTTTCTTTTTATTACTACTTATTATTACTTTTCGATTTTTTTAAACAATAAGGATCCCTATTAACATTGTGCATTTGTGAATTTAAAGGGACTGAAACATAACTCATTGTCTCATCATTATGGTGGATTAAAAAGAATCGTGTTGTGACAGCAATCGTGTTTTTAACAGTTTAGAAATTTGGTCCTTTCTGTATAATAATAAGCATAACTTGATCTAAAAAAAGCTGGATCATTATGACCTGACTAACATAAAACTGTGGTGACTTTCCACCAATAGTATTCTTAGGACGGATGAGCCATGAACCACCAACCAGTTGTTGAGTGCCAAAACTTAATTATATCCGAGGACAACTTGCAGACAACTTTAATACTGGTGATGAGTAGAGTGTGTCACAACACGCTGTTGAACCCTTCTGTTATCACAGGTCATCTGTAGTGTGTGTTAACTCCTGTCCACTATTAAAAGTTCCTACACTGGACATGCTTGCATCAGAACAAGACATCCAAGGAATGAAACATGGTCAGCTGTCCAAGATCGGGGGGATTGCCTGGTATTCATTTGATCAAGCTGGAATCTTACAAGAGTCTGTTTTTATAATCGTTGCTCTTAATATTTCATCTGATCAATGTTTATATTTATATGATGTTAATATACAACCAGCACAAGAGAGCTTGGCATGGAACACCATGGAGAATAAAGTACTGTCTTAAAGATTAGTGATGCTTTCTTATGTGTTTAGTGGAAATGATTATTAATATTCTAGATGATCATTAGCTTAATTAGTTAATGCTGGCTTTATAGAATAATACATCTGAGCCAGACTCTTACCAATCACTTTGTCAGGCAAAACTGGGCCTTGCCTTGCACTTGTTTTGGCTTTTCTCTTTTTTGTTCTGCCTTATCATCATCGTTTTCAGATTTTTTTATCTGACTTTTCTGGCTGCTTCATTTGTTCAGCCTGGACAACTTCTGGTATTTTTATTTGTTCTACCACACGTAGAAGAAAAGCTTATTTTGTAAAATTGTTTTAAGTAATTAAAGCCCTAATTAAATGTGTGCAGTTTTTTTAACTACAGAGTCAAAAACGAGGGACAATGAAGCTACAATATAATAAATAAAATAAGCAACACAACATAAATAATCGTGATTAATGAAGATGAATTTTGGCAAAACTGCCCTGATAATTAGTGTTTATTTAATTTACTACAGCAGAACTAGTATATCAAATAAGTCAATATGTAAATAACCATAGTTCCTTCTATTGCTTATCATTTAAAACTTTTATCGTATAACTTTTCTAATCAAACTTGTTTTGTGTAAAATATTATAACGCTCCAATTAATTAGAAACAGTCGTGGATTGGTATGCATATACTTTTCTTCTAGCTCTCTCAGCTATTTGTTATTTAGGGACAGTGTAGCCTAGTGGGTAGAGCATTGGGCTTGGAACCAAAAGGTTGGGGGTTCAAATCCAGGCTCTGCTAAACTCCGCTACACTGCTGGCTCCTTGAGCAAGATCCTTAACCCTGTCTGCTCCAGGGGGCGCCGTACGTTGGCTGACCCAGTGCTCTGACCCCCAACTTCCAGAAAAGTTGGGATATGCGAAGAGAAACATTTCATTGTACTGTACATCTATATATGTGTAATAACAAATAAAATTTATTTGATATTAGTAGAACATGTATGAAAACTAAACTTTTCGTAAAACAACAATAATAACAACAATAATGTCCTTATATTGGTCCAAAAAACAATATTTTAGCTTTCGACAGAAAGTAGGACTCTGACAAAATAAATGTCCTTATATGAGGACAATATTTCTATTTTATTGTATGATACAATAAAGAAATGATTAGCCTACAATGTACAAAACTGAATATAAATACTGTATATTTCAAGCACTAAACATGACTATATGATGATATTTATATAAATAGTCTATTGTAAGGTTATGAGTATGTAGCCGATAAATGAATAGGTCAAAAAAATGAGTATTATGGTGCAGAGAAGTGGGAATGTAATGTTCGTACATTGTTAATGTAGCTCTGATATTCAAGTTTTCAGTCATTATTTTGATGAACATAACACAATTCAGTTCAATTAATTAAGTGCTATTAATTAATAAAGCACAAAGTTGCTAAAGTACACTTGAACCTTAAAATCTAGAAATGTAGTGATGTATGTATGCTTACCTATGATAGTATCAGGCACTAGTGGTCCAGTTTTTCCTTGCCTCTTAGCTTTTCCTCCAGCAGCATCTCCATCAGCACCTTCACCACACAAGTGATCAGTTCCTGATGTACCTAAACCTCCTGCTCCACCAGGACCACCAGCACTTCCTGTTCCACCAGCACCTTCTGCTCCTTCAGCACCCCCGGCTCCTCCAGCACCACCTCTCCCAGCACCCCCTGCTCCTCCAGCACCCCCAGTGCCTCCAGCACCACCACTTCCTCCAGCACCACCACTTCCTCCAGCACCTCCAGGGCCACCAGTACCTCTTCCAAAACCATCACCCCCTGCTCCTCCAGCACCTCCAGGGCCACCAGCACCTCCTCCAGGGCCACCAGCACTCCCTGCACCTCCAGGGCCACCAGCACTCCCTGCTCCTCCTGCACCTCCAGCGCCACCAGCACCTCCTCCAAGACCAGCACCCCCTGCTCCTGCACCACCACCACCACCTCCACCACCACCACCAGCAGCACCAGCACCACCAGCAGCATCAGCAACACCTGATCCTCCAACACCTCCTGATCCATAACCTCTTGCACTTCCTGCTCCTCCACTAGCTCCTACTCCAGCACCTCTAGCACCTCCTGCCCCTCCCGCACCAGCAGCATCTCCTCCAAAGCCAGCACTTCCTGCCCCTGCAGCACCAAAACCTCCCCCAGCTGCACCAACACCAGCTCCTCCTGCTCCAGACTTTCCTGCAGCAGCCATAACATCAGCAAGTGAGGAAACAGCCGCTGCTCCCGCCCTGGAGATCTCTTCTGCACTTTGACCTGATTCCCTAGCCTTAGCTTCAGCCAACCTTCTAGCTTTCTCCTCAGCTTCGGCTTGGGCTTTTGCCGCCGCAGCTGCGGCCGCAGCATCGGCTCTAGCCTTTGCGTCCTTCTCTGACATGCCTTTAGCTTTAGCCTCAGCACGTGCAGCCTCAGCGGCTTGAGCGGCAGCGGCAGCTTTAGCGGCAGCAGCAGCCCTTGCGGCTTCCAGCGCGGCTTCAGCTTCAGCCTTAGCCTTGGCTGCTGCGGCATCCCGCTCAGCCTGAGCTTTTTTAGCAGCCTCAAGGGCGTCTGCCACATCCTTCTTGTGTTTTTCTTGCTGTTCTGCTGCAATTTTAGCCAGGTCAGCTCCACTGCCTCCTGCTTGCGTGGTCTTGCGGGCTTTCTTTTTCCCTTGCCCGGCAGAATCTTTGTCAGCTAAAGAGGTCAGCAAATATTTTTGTCAAGAGGAGAATAAGGTTATTTTAAATGAATGTTTTATTATACTGTCTAAACCGCTGAACCTACCCTCTACAATAAGCCAAGCACTGCACGACTTGATGCCAACCACTGCAGTGTAAATCCCAGCATCCACAGGCATACAATCAATGATCATCAACCGGTGAATCAGCTTGTCCTCAGATACGGTAATTTCATATTTATCACTGTTAGAGAGTGTATTATTTTTCAATGTCCATCCAATCTGACTGATGGGCATAGACGTAACACACTCGAATATAGCATCTTCTCTTTCTTCAGCCTTCACCTCTTGAATCTTTACTACAAAATCAACAGAAGGGACTGGGAAACACAGACAGAAAAAAATAAGTGCAAGATAGTAGCACAACAACTGAAACCAGTTTGTATTATAATCATTTTAGGAAAATGTAGAAGTAGAAAAGATACCTACTTTAGAAAAGACTTTAAAATGATACCTACTTTTGAAATCTGTTGAATAGACATTGACTCCCTCTACATCGACTTGGTAAATACCAGCATCCTCAGGATTTAGATTCTTCACAGCAAACACATACTTTTTGCCGATTTGCTTCAGGAAATGCTTCGTCTCACCTTCTGCTTCTTTACTGTATGGAACCATGACACCATCCTAAACAAATAAGAGTGACTTTATTAATCTTTATTCAACCAAGAAAATCATACATATATGGTATGTATATTGTTTATATACATATAAACATTTAACAAACATAAGAACTACTTTATTTTATTGTATTAAATGTTTCTGTAGATCACTCCATACACAAGGTATTAGATCAATCTTCCAGTTACTAGATCACAAGCCGCACAAGTTTGGTGATTACTAAAATAAACAAATTTGATGAACAATTTAATTGTGGAAGTGTTTTTTAAACAGACACAACAAAATGTACTTGCCATCGTGCTGAAAGTGGAAGCCAATTGGTCATTTCATGAACTTGTAGTGATGGGGTGCATAACTTGCATGTGTTATACTGTCACACTGTCACACCTATTAAAGTCCTATGGCAAGTGAATTCTGAGGAATTATTCGACTTTGCTTTGGGCTGAAATTCCAAGATTCCCATCACTCCTTCTCCAACCAATCAGAATTGGTTTAACGTCTGTGTATTTAAGTCAGGAGTATATCAGTCAATGTGCTGATTGAACTGTTACCTTGTAAAGGAAAATGCGGCTGTTGGGGTCTTTGAGTTCCAGTTCTAACTCAAAAGTAGCTAATTCATCCGATTTCACCTCAATGGGCTTCAGATTACTGATGTGCTGAACAAACTAATATAAAAAAAAATAAAGAAAAAAGTGAAGATCAGTGAAACAATTCCTGGTATTGTGTATCAACTCCATAACAAAATATTTCTAATTTATGATTATTGACTATCTTACCTCTGCCTGCTCCTGCTCTCTTTCCTTTTTCAACTCGTTCAGTTTCTTCAGCATGCCACGGAAATCTTTAATGCCGTACTCGAAACAGATGCTCTCATAGTCTTTCTTATCAGCGGACAGTAACAGATCCCACACCATCTCATCAATTTCTCCCTCTTTTTTAGTTGTAACCTTTTTGCCAGCACTGCGATGACACAGGTGATTCAAAGTCTAGACTTAATTCGACAGGTAAGATTCTTTTAAACTGATGATTGAGAAATAAATTGTGTATTTTTTTTTAGATTTGGTGATACAAATGACCTAAAGAAAAGTTTTCAATATAAATTACCTTCAAATTAAAGATTTAAATGAAAAAAAAGTTCTTTCTGCACATTTCCTTTACTGTATTCTTTAAAATGAAAAACAAACTTGACATGTTTTTTATCTTCATCCACCTTTATGCTATACCATTACATTATACCATTTTAATGTCATCAGCAAAAAGGTTGAACAACTAGCCACTGATTTCACCTCATCACCACATGAAAATCTTCATCCTCATAAAGCTTCATTGGCCATCCAAAAAACATGGAAACCTGGTGGTTCTAAATCCAGACCTTTAAGCTCTATTAGAAATGACAAATTACTGCAATTGTGAGAGGAAGGTTGATTCAGAGAGTCGACAGGTCATGACTTAAGTGCCCTTGAGCAAGTTACTAAACCCTCACCTGCTCCCTGGGCACGGTGGCTAAAGCGGCCGACCACACCGATCATGTGCACTCACTGCTTCCTAGTGTGTGTTCAATAGTTAGTGTAAATGTGTGTTTTATTGCATGGGGTGGTCTGCATATGAAGGAATAATTCTGACGTGTGTAGAAAACAAAATGGAGAAAATATATTCTAAAAACTAAAAAATACCTTCTTCTTAGCTTGTTTCTGAACTCTGCTGGATCTTCCACTAAAAACAAAACAATAAATTGCATCATTTTAAAAATCGATGTAAGAACATTTTAGTTGTATTGTGACAGAATATAGACAGCAAACAATCCACAATCTCTTAGCCATTAGTTGGTATTAATACACAACTTACAATACAATACAATAACATCATATTACACGCGGTTTAAAAACATGATTTTTAATTAATACAATTGCAAGGAATCTTAATCTTAGCATCATTGTTCTACTACAACTAAAAAGCTACCACTGCCCAAACCATTAGGAGTCCAGATCATAATTTTTCCTGACATTGTAAAATTGGCTGAGAAGTACAAATGTATTACATTATTCCTTGTTCACTAAACCCCGGTGAAGATGATATATCATCTCACAATAGTATAGTGGCATTGTTTCGCTTTTCAGAAGGAACGGCTGTACTGTCATTTGTCACATTACTCGTGTTTTTGATAATATTTTATGGTTTATATTATTATTTCCCATCTTCTTCTTCTAGTATTTCTCAACCATTTACAATCTATGCCATTCCATGACATTTGTGTTAAAGTTATTAATTGTTTAGTGTGATCTATTCTATTATTCCTAACTGTGGCTGGGATACTTAAAATGAACTAATGAGCATCTATATTCATTTAGATCAGACTTGACTTAGGCTTTGCATTGTGTTGTAAGTTTGGAACTAATAATCAATAATGCATAATGAAGACATTATTAATCTGTCATACTCGTTTGCGGCTTCTGTAATGCTTTGCTCTTTTTAAATCCAACTGCAAAAGAAAACAAAATATAATTAAACAGTTGACTTATATTAAAGATTGAAGTTTATTTTCCTAAAAAGAAACAATACCTTCGATAACATTTAGGACGACCGTGCAAACTGCTTTTCCATATTCGTTAACTGCATAACACTTGTATGTGTCGGCTTGTTCACCAGATACTTTGGGCATCTGGAAAATCATAAAGTCCTGTAATTTACAACAGCATCTGGGATGTATTAATATTTTTTATGTAGTTAGGAGTGCCAACCTCCAAAGTGTGTTCATTAGTTGTAGGATCATATTTGTTTTGATATTTTTGTGGATCATTAATTTCTCCTTTAGCTCTTTTCCATGATACGGTAGGTTTAGGCTCTCCAATCACAATTGCTTTAAAGATGGCTAATTTACCTAAAATAGAAGAAAATGGTTTAGTAAAGGAAAAACAGACCAAAAATATTTACTTCAATCATGTTTTTAAACTCATTTCCTTATAAAGAGTTTTGGCGACCCCCCTGCACCCATTGCAAGTTCCTGATAAACATCCATATCCAAAATAACTAGTTTGGGCCTCTTCGGTAGTTCATAAATATTGGGATTTGATGACCATTGCCTGGTAAAAGCATTTTGATGTTATTTTATATCTTCATGGCATCGCAATGCACATAATTTTATATCTGACCAAACTATGATTGGAAAATCATTTATAATTATTTGTTTGGGTTTGTTTCTTTTATGCAAATAAAAGCACTTTTGTATGTGGGTTGCTCCTAGTAAGCATTCAGGGTGCAAAGAGTTAAATATAACATATCTATACTGCTACTTACGTGTGGTAGATCGAAACAATATTTAAATCAATTACAATTACTAAAATACAAGTACAAAGTAGGCTACGAGGTCTCAACAATATTGGCATCCTTTTGTGTTTTAAATGCTATAGTGTAAGGAAAGCAAGAGTATAGTGTAAGGAAGCAAGAGTAGTCAGATGAATGGTGTAGTTCTCTTTAAGTCATGCTTTAAATCATTTTCTGCACCCAATCAAACAATTCTAGCTACACCATGGAGAGAAAACATCAGAAGTTAATCTGAGACGCCGCTATTGGTTCTTTAAATGCCTTTTTTTTGCTAGCTCTCTTTAGAGATTTTCTCTGTTGTAGTTTCTAAGGAATCAGGTGCTAAACAGTTTGGGCATCCTTGTGTTGTATTTGCCACAGGCATCCTTCCTGTTTTGTACATGGTTGGAAAAGAAGTGCTTTTCTCCCTCAGTATAAACAGTTAAACTAAACTGTAAACAATATAAAGACCCACAAAAATACAAGAGACCTTTCAGACCTAAAAAAAAAGTGGAGGTGATTGAAAGATAAGTGTGGTTGTCAGTAGACAGTACAGTTATACACAACATAGTGTGAAAAATAATACTCAGTGAGTATTATTTCTCTGCTTTCAATGTGTACTTGGTGTCACAGTAATGGTGTCACCATATATAACCAAATATCTTAAACCATTTCCTTTTTTCTCCTGATGTTTTGTTTGTCTTGTATTTACTTGACTGTGGTGTGATTTCTCGCTACTGATTCTTCCCTCTGCTTCGACAGTGAGAGTGAACTGACCCACACCCCCACTGGCATGCGTGGGGTAGACGACTGCATCTGTTTACCCGCACAGGGCAAGTTATATGTAATTCAGCCTAATGCAAAAAGCAACACCCTGATCAGAATTATTCCTCTATTCTGCAGTGCAGTGACATTGTAATTTAATCAGGTATGAGATCTTTACTTATCGTCCATGGATGCACAATGATCAAGATGACAGAGCTGAGATTCAAAACTATTTATTCTTAGTGCTGTGGAACTACAAATAAGTTAATCAAAATCCAAAATACCTGCAGAAAATAATAAGGGATTAATAAAATACAATAAGACAGTCGAAAATATGCAAAAAATAACAACGAATCTTTTAGAATAATAGAGATATAGAGTTATTCTACAAAAGCACAATTTAATGAGAAGAAATTATGAATGTTAAAATGTTGTGGTTTTGTTTTATATTTTCACATTTTGCAGACTTGTATTGTGTCTTGTAACTCACTTTATCTATTTGCTTACCTTCTTGAATGGTTAAAGCAATAGGTTTTCGAGTAAAGTCAGGAGTCGATTTTCCCTCTGGCAATTCTTCCGCATACTGTGTTATCATAACTCCTGGGACCTTTGATCTCCTCTTGATACCTAAAAACATATCAAAATATAAGCAACCAGTGAGTTTAACCATGGTCGTATCATCTTAAAAGATTTACTATAAGACTTACATTTCCACTTTAAAAATGTTCTGCTTCATGCAACAAATCAGTTACTATGTGGAGCTGAACAAGAAAGCTTGCACACTATCTAGATGTTTATCCTTGTGTGGTCTTTACTTTGGGGACCAGCTGGTATTTTTTGGAATATAAGTTTAGTATCAAAACTTATTTTATCCATTTTTAGTTCTTAAACATGCTTTTATCTTGCTTATATCATTTTCAAACATTTTATTTAATTAATTTTTACTATATTTACACCATTCTAGAACACAATTATTAATGTATGTTTATTTTTATATTATATTTACATTATTATTATAAATCCTATAAATATTCATTTTTATACTGAAAAGACCACTGTGACAATGTTTTCATGAACATTTAGTAATTTTGAATTTTAATCTATAAATAATTATTAATAATGTCTAGTTTTGCCTTTGGACAGTCGCTCTCTTTACTTTAAATATTTTTATATATAAATTTCCATCTTTTTTATCTTTTTCTGATTTTGTATGGCACTCAGTTGACCAGTAGCAAAGCTGAGATTCAAATTTGAACAGTTTCGAATCCCAGTGCTGGTTTACAAGCTGAATTTCCCTGCTTAGATTATTTGAGACGACACAAAACTTGCATACGTATTTCTCCACTTGTGTGACATGTTTACTTGGAAGAGAACATTGTGTGGCAGTTACGAAAAGCACGACTTTTGCTTGGGTGGCTTGTGACATAAAAATAACTTTGTTAATCTAGCTCACCTTCATCAGTCTCAGAACACACACTGTATAAAGCAATCTGGACAGTAAATAAACTTAAACCTGAGATCCTGCACCAGCTTACTGAGATCAGAGCAAACAGGTAGCACTTTCTGTTTTAGCTAGTGTGCTTACTAGTGTGCTAATGTTATGCTCCGGAAACATTGTGGAGTTGTGAAGGCTTGGAAAGATCAGTGGATCAGTGTTTAATTGGGTAGGTCTCATTAAAAAGGGAACATAAGCTGTTAAACTAAATGAACTTGTTTGCTGTATTAAAGAAAGGAATTACAACAATGATCACTTATTACAAAGTACAACGGAAACGTGTTTGGGTCTCAAACCAGATCCATAAAAGGCCGGTGTGGCTGCTGGATTTTATGTAAACTAGATCCGAACACACCCGATTTCACTAGTTTATTTTGCTGGTCTGGGTTAAGCAGATGATCATGTGATCTCCTGGGTTGGTTGTAACTAAGACCAGTGGCCACAGCGGCCTTTTATGGATCCGGTTTGACACTCGCATCTTAAATTACCGGAATAAGAAATTCAAAAAAGTAACAAGAATGAAATGAGTTGTTGTGTTGTTAGTAAATATAATGGTATCAGCATACATTAAAATACAGCAAAATATGTTAACCAACAAAAACCAAATGGTAAACAACCTGAACTTTATTAAACATACATGTAGTTTGTGTAGTTATTTGCTTATGTAGTATTAAATATTTATATACAACAGCTCTGTGTTGCTGAAAACTGATTTACTATCCTCAAACTGTCACTTTTATGCTTCTGTCATAACAAAAAAAAACGATTTCTTAAACGATTTCTCTCCAGATGACAAAGAATCATCAATTTTTATATAGTTGATAAATCAAGCCAAAGTATACACACACTATACGTATAATCAAGCCAAAAAAGCAAATTAGCATTATTTAGCAGACACGTTTATCCAAAGTGACTGACAATAAAGATGGGACACATTTTTTGAGGTTTTAAGAGCCTTGCTCAGTTGTTGTAGTGGGATTTGAACCAAAAACCTTCTGATCACCAGCCCAGTATGTTCATGATTAGATTCATGACTGCCCTTCATGATTAGAAGATCTGGTTACACTTTTATGCACCCATTTCACCTAATTTTCAACAATTCAAGATTAAACAGAAAACAAGTTCTATTGTTGTTATGACAAAAAAGGTCCAAAAACAGATTGGCTGTTTGAGAGAAAGATTTTTGAGATCTGACACAGAAAAAAATCTTTTTAGATTGTTTTTGGGAAAAATATATCTAACATATGAACATTTTGATTTGAGAACAGCTCTGCAGAATTCTTCAAGTTCAAGGTTCCACTGTATGTTTGCATTTTCTAGTGAATACAATATCTTTCATAGCCTGTGCTGTGGATTTTATCTGCATCTTATTTGTAATTCATCAATGTATTAGTGTTTTTCCCTGCATGATCGTACATTCTTATTTTTACTTAACATGTAAGTAGTTACTTCCCAGACAGCTGCAATTTATTACTTTGTTGAGGTGAACAGTTTGGTGTAATTACGGCTATATTACTCTATACCTGCAGTTTTTAAGTAAATTATGTTGTTATATGTATTTGTCTTTTAGTCGTTCAGGTTGCTTTCATTCAGTTTCCTTACCTTGTTTCTTAGGTGGTTGATCATTTGCTCCTTGTATAACACAAATGCAAAACAAATATGGCAGAGTAGAAAAACAGAAAATTGTTAATCCAGACAAAAGCACGATGGAAGAATTTAGACATCAATTATGCACAGTCAACATAAATACAGGCTCCTGATCAGGGCTTTGAAGCAAAACCCAGAACCATCCAAGCAATGGTTTGCATGTCAAAAGAGTTTTGCTTAAGGCCCTGGCAACAGACCTGGCATTTATGGCCAAATGTTTATGGCTAAAAATGTTTATTAGCAGGAATTAGTCATGATCAGTGTGTTAGGAACTAGACGGCATGATTTATGAATTTGCAGAACATACAAAAGTTTTCCCTTTTAGTTTACACACTTTGATTGGAAAAAATAACGAATCATGTTAAGTAATACATGTACAAGATTAAAACATTAATTAGATCATTTTTTAATCTAATTGATCTCATTCAAATTAGATCTTTTATGTTTGTACATTTTAGTTGTCGCTTTATTGGTTACACATTTCATAGGGACCACAATTTTAAATAAAAGTCAAAAATATGAACTAAGACTAAACTCAGCAATATTACAGCTAATATTTTAAGTCTTGACTATGGTGGATATGATCTTCCGATTAGCTAATGGTTCTCGTGACTTACCTAGAATTGGCAAATGTTGGTTAGGAGCACTTGATCGAGACTAAGTGATTAAAATTTAGCGCTTTAGACTATCATTTAGCAGAATGAGGGTTCAAATCCAAGCTCACAGCCACTGTTGGGTCTTAATCCAGTCTTCTCCAGGGGTGCCGTACTATTCTGCGCTCTGATCCCAACGTCCATTTCACTTAATTGTACTGTACATCTGTATAACTAATAAGGGTATTCTAATTTTTCCAAGTACTCCTTTGGCACCCTAATTACCCAGACATGAACTCAACAGAGCAGCAGCAGTGGGGACACCACCACCACCACCACTCCTAGGCAATTCAACTTATTTATATAGTGTTTTTTGCAATAGGCATTGTCTCAAAGCCACTTTTCAAAATACAGGACCGACAGATACAGAAACCCCTAGTCCTAGTCTTAGTCCTTTTCTGCCATATTAACCTTTAAATTAATTTAGGAATTCATGCTGCTAACTGGTCTACAGATGTTTCAAAATTGCTTTAAAGTGTGTAATAACATCCCTAAAGAAACATTGAGCTATCTATAATGATATATGTAAAGGGAAGTGACCATGCCTGCACTTACCTCCCTGCCCTGTGGCAGTCGGATCAGAGATTTTTGATTTCTTCCACATCTTCAAATATTTGAGCCGCTTGGTGTTTTAGCAATACCACTGTGGAAGAATAAATGTGAGAAATCAAGTATCAATAAATGACCTCACATACATTAGATCTCGCTTGCTGTTGTTGTGTCTAATAGCCACAAAAAAACATAATCATTTAGACTAAATGATTAGGTGGGACTTTTTGATTGATTACGAGTGGACCCCGCTGCCTGTGTGGTTCAGAAATCAAAGCTGCACAGTGAATGTGTCTTTGGCTCATGCTGGTGCCTATAAATGAAGTGGCTGTCCTTTGACATGCAGGTTGAACAGCCGGAAATTGGAAATGTCTTCGCAGGGGGGGAGAATCAAGTGGTGTCTCAAAATCCCTGATCTTAGCATTGCCATCTGGCCCAGAATTACCTGCCTTTATATGAAGGTTAATTAGTGGGTCTATCTTCTCAACACCAGCTTAGTTTCGTTTTCTAAAGCAAATGAATGTAATGTGTCTCTGTTAAGAAATGTACAATAAAAGGACAGTTTTATTTTAGTGGTGAGAAATTTGAGCTGCATTTTATTTGTTTTTAATTGCTATATATATTTATATATTATGTAGAAACATATATTTCATTTGCATGAATACACATGATGTGCTTGATGGTAGAGTAGTGGGGTTTTCCACTGCTGACCAGTGTTGAGAGTCTGTTGTCCTGCCATTTGGCTGGGTGCCACCATTGCCTCTGCAATGCACAAAAGAGTGCATTGTGGTTGAGCTCGGGAGGAAAAACGATGCTAAAAATTACATCAAATTTAAAATGCAGCTCACAATCTGCTATGGCGCCCCTTAACGGAAGCAGCAGGAAACATCGCATTCATATGAAAACACTTATACGTTCCAAATTAAACTCCAAAAATGTGATCTCTAATTCAACATATATACATATATGTAAATATTACTGTTGAAAGAAACCCAGAAGATGATCTGAACCTTTGAATTTAGAATTTAATCGAGGACCTTCTTGTTGTGAAGTGCCAGCACCACCCAGTATGTATATTTGTCTTTAGTTAACATTTTGGAACAGCAGTTGGGTTTTGCTCTACCTAGTCATGCAGATGCAGTAATGGGTCTTCCCTGGGAACATGACATTACACCCACAATGCAATTCACAATACTGGGAAATTCACAATTTGGAAGACATTTTCAAAACCGAAATAAAATAGTGTATTTGTGAGAAATAAGTATGCAACTATTTTTAAGAATTCCAATTTGACTAGAAAATCCCAAATCTGGCAAACAGGAATGTAACGCCCGTGACATCAACCGGTTGAGCTGTACAACACCAATGCCTAATTGATTAATTTTACCATTTCATTTCAAATCAATTTGAACTATTGATATGCAGTGCATCTTTAGCTCTCCCTGAACTGTCGCTATGATGTCATAAGATGGATGCATATTATTATTACATATACGTAAATCAGTGGTCTTTAAAAGAGGAGAAGCTCGTTGTCTGCTAACTTATATAGCACATATCATATATACTGTAATTATATCAAAGTGTATTTCCTTTTAAATGTGAATGAAAAGCTTTTAACTATTAGGTCAGAGACATTTGAATGTTAAACATGTTTAGATTGTGATTTGTTGGCGCCTCACGGAAACACCAGCTGCAAGACTTATGACAGGGCGCCAGCTAATTTCATGACAAAAACCACACACACACACACACACACACACACACACACACACACACACACACACATACACACACACACACACACACACACAC
>JAOUQU010006010.1:0-18636 GCA_028566735.1 Ammoglanis amapaensis | reverse complement strand
TATCTCACGAAAAAAGTAAAATGAACTGAACTTTGAACTAGTTCAGAATTAAAATTGTGAACTTTGAACGTGAACTGATCACTTTGAGCATGTATGAACTGAACTTGAACTAGTTCATAAAAGCTGTGAACTGGCACAACACTGGTGTAAGCACACCCGCCTCGCCACTCAGTGCATGTTGTTTATGTCCTGCTGAGGACATAAGTTCAAGTAAATTCCTTCACACATTCCTGTTTGCAAACTCAAATGTAACACACACACACCCCACACACACGCACACACATTACTTTTCAATAACCATTGCAACTCTTTACATCAGCTCAACCCTGAGTAAGAGATGGCATCCATTTTAGGAGGAGGTTGTTGGCATGTCTCAGCTGTTAGATCTGCACCTACTTGTTTCAGACATGCATGGACAGGCCTGTAGTCTCACAATCAGCTGTGACGCTTTAGCTGCTTGTCCAAAGGATTGCAAACCGATTCCAGACAGTCTCAGCTGCTGTTACTCGACTTTTGTTGTTTTACTTGACATCAACTTGACCCCTAAATCCTACTGAAGTGTCTGATCCATGCAAGAGTTTAGAATCAGCATTTAATTACAATTTATAAGGCACAGTGAGGCAGTACAGAATACTGATGCAAATCAACTGCTATACAACTGTAACATTTCCATATTGTGCCCGGTGTTTTCTGGAAACTTCTTAAGTCGCCATGCGCTGACCTGGAGATACTATTTAATAAAAACAAATGAATAAATTTACATTTTACTTAAAGGAAAGAAATTTGCTGAACATAGCTTCTAGTCTGAACTAGCTCTATTTAAGAAAGCTAGCAAATGTTTTAGGAACCATCTCAGATTTCTCTTAGTTCAAGACCAAAACCAGATGTTGAAGTTCCCTAAAGCACAGCTTAAGAATAATAACCGATGCGGGTCACGTATTTTGTGTAATGTACAAGTTTTATTCCTGGAGACTGTGTTTCACCACACAATTGTTCAGCACGTATACACAAAGTGTAGCACAAATGCTGTTTTATACACTGATGAAATGCATTGAGACAGATGTCTTACTTCAGAAAAGACTACGCTAAATGTAGACTACACAAATTTGAAGTCTACAGAACATTTTTAATCTACATAATGTCTTCAATAAACAAAATCAAGGAATACACCAGAACAAGCGACAAATATATGTATCGGCTATAAGTCATTGCTTTCGCTCAGTTCATCCATGCATGTATTTTAGTTACTTTTTACCCTGTTGACTCTAATACCCAGCATAAACATGCAGTTTAAGGTGGGAATTCTGGGTAAAACATCAATCGTTTGCTGGTCAAAACACTGCATTTATTTATATACATTATATTGACTTTCTTCTTTTGAACCAACTAGTATTAAAACCCTCACTCTTCTGTCTCCCTTTGACAATATCGGACCAACTTGGTTTGGGTTGATATTGTCTTCCGTTTCATCTGTTTTGATCTCATTTTCTCTGTTTCTTTTAATCACTTAAAGTAAATATCAGTGCAAATCTTATACATAGAACAAACTTGATTATCTGATGCCTGAAAATCATATTATATTGAAATATAATTAAAATTTCTTTGCTTAAGAGTATTAATTTTGGTCGTTAAAAGGGCCATATTATTTAAAATTTACTTGGTGCTTTTTAAATACTTGCTTTACCAAATTTCAAAAGCTTTTAAGACAAAAAGTGACTTTCAGATTTTTTGTTTGCACATAGCAATGCTGTCTCGGAAACACACCTGCTTCACTTTCACCCGTTTTGCAGAGTATATGTCTGCTTTTGATGCTTTATTTGGAACCAGACCTGTCCAGATGGACCTTGAAAAGACTCAAACAAACCCACCTCCTGCCTGGTCAGTCTCCATAAACTACTGAATGTAATTCACCACATAGACAGACCCAGAGATAGGGAAAAAACACAAAAAAGCCACCACAAAACTTTACACACCCCTTCTTGAAAGCTTTGTATGCTGGGAGAAGCAGCAGGACTAGGGATATAAGGCAAGAGAAAACAGAGCTGTAAATATGTGCTTGTCTGTCACCATGACAGTACAGCGGGGCATTCTAGAGCAATCATGAGGGTTTAGAGCCAAAAGGTAGGCTAGCCAACTGGCACACAGCTGATGTGTCTGACTACTGATGTGGCCCAGTCAGAAACACAAGAGAGGTCTATTATGTCAATGACCACCTTAGGTTGTGCCTTGGTGCATAAACTCTTTGGATAAATTATGTGATATTTCATGGAAATATCAACTGGCACATTTTACAGTTACAGTTTTTAGATACAGTAAAAACATTGTAAAAACTACAAGAAAAATGCAACCATTTGAATATTTACTATTGAGCAATAACTTTATAAAATGTGTTATGAGGCAGGTTTGATTTTTCATTTTGACATTTCATTTAGATACATGATAATTTATTATACTATTGGTGTTATTCAATATATTTAAGCCACAAAGTATGGGAAGTACCCATTTTTTAATATGTTAACTATGTAATACCAGGGATCTAGCTATACAGATATATATGATATATGATATACAGGGTCAAATTCCTTCAGCCATTTATAGCACATTACGTCTGTAAAGCTCATCTATAATAGACCAGTTCTTGGCGATCTTAATTCTGATGGGGCCACATTGACTGGAAATATAAATGCTCGTTTTTGTCATGCAGTTCATTATAGTGGTCGTGACTTCTCCAAGCCTTTGCTTAGAGAGAACAGAGAAGAAAAGCATCTCAGCCTTAGGGAAAGATGGAAAAAAGAGATCTTTTGGAGAGCGAATACAAAAGACAGAGTGAGACCATGAATGTGCCAAGTACTGGGAATTCATGGTTGGGTTTTTTGTCCCGTTGTTGGCACAAGTTCTAGTTTGAAAAGAAGGTTGAAGGGGCAAGTTTGCTAGACGCGACAGATTGCAGATGTCTTTATTGGATTGTGTGAGTGGTGCCCCTTTTTACACCCTATCAAGCTCAGTAGTTGTTCGTCTGTTTGGCACATCGTTTTTTAGATCTAACGAAATACATAAATTTCAATAATAATTAATTTCCTTACATGCTTCTTGCTTTAATTTAGATTTGTTTTACTCATTTCTACCAGTACATTTTAAAACTCATACATTAATTGTCTTTTTAAAAAATTCTCTGGTCTGGTCATAGTTGGTGTGGGTCTGTTTTATTGAGTAAATAGCAAAAAACAATTTAGACGCACTCACAATTTTGATGAATGTTAGTAACTCCAGACCGGTATACATGTGGATTTGTAAGAGGGAACCCAGGTGGACACAAGGAGCACATGCAAACAGCACACACAATGGGACCTAACCTCGGACTGGGGAATCAAATCACTGTACCACGACTGTGTTGTAACTGTGACTGTGTTAAAAAAAAAATATTTGTTTAATTTTTATTAAACAATATTTTTTCCAGAACTGTATTTCTTCAGATAACAAGTTATAACAAGTTTTTATATTAAGATTTATTTAGGCTGCCTGTTCTTGCTAACTGCAGTAACTCATATCTTGTTTAAAACGATTTTCCTGCCACTACACATGACACCACAGGGGAAAATCTGGCGTTAAGAAATAGCTTCCATTTCTAGTCACTTTCCATTTGAATGGTGTTCAGTATTAATAAGCTAACTGATCTTTTTATATAGAACCCAATTACATTTAACCCAATCCGTGCAGTGAAACACATGTTATGTACACTAGTGAATGTACACGTTATGTACACACACAAGGAGGCAGCAGTCATTACATGTGCCCTGCATAGTGGGCAGACTTAGTCATGGCTTAAGGGTGCTTCAGCCGTGACCTTCCGATTATAAGCTCAGTTCTTAAACCGCCAGACCCCAGCCGCCCCAATCGGTTGGCCCACAGCTTATCTATCTAACATAAAAGAACCTGTTAGTAAAGAACACTCATAGTAATCTCATAGTCTCATAGTTAACCTCATAGTCTCGCCATTTTTTATTCTTTTACTTTGATGACATTTTGTATTTGTTTTTTATGTCTGCACATGGCACATTCATTCAACTGCTGAAAGTGTACTCAAACTGATGAATTATATTTCCAGATGTAGAGCAATATTAATATAACAGTAAATATACTGGGTTACTTAGGTTACAAATTTATTAGGCTGTATCTCAGCTCAGCTGTGAGTTACGTCTAATAAAACATCTGTCAAAATGGTAAAACGTTTCAGTTGTTCTTTATTGACTGTCACATAAACTATTTGTTCCATGTTTATGCTATATTTAGGAATTAAAACAAGCAAAGTAACAAGTTATTGTGGTTTTTTTTTTACATTTTGTCTTGCATTTAAGGTGTTGTTCTAAACCCAAAGCTCTAAACTCTAAGGACAAAATCATGCTAAACAACCCAGCTGTTAGTGCCAGAATACACTTCACTTTGGTTATATACTGTGTATATATATATATATATATAAATGAACATACGTGGGAAAAATGTGCCGTATGGTGATTTTAGCACTCAAAAAATAAATAACTCATCAACCTCTTTGCAGCTAAATTCTACATTGATTTATGGAGTGCTGATGCAGACTCTGGTATTTACCTGCCCTGGAACTTGTCTAAAAATTCTCTCTATGAGATCTTATGGTATGTGCTTGTACTGCAGTCCTTCATGAGATTGCTAGCTAAAATAACGCATGCCCGTTGAGTAATGGCTGCTCAGTTTAAGAGCGCTGTAGAGCAAACCCAGGTGGACAAAGTGTTCTGTAACGAAAATGGTTTCTGTTCAACTTCATCCGCCTGTAACCGCAGGTATCGCCAGCCTACCTTAAGGTCTGCGAAACGCATTTTTTGTAAACCCTAACATCTATAACATATGTTAATAGTAAACATTTATAAAAAAATGTATTAATTATTTAACTTATTTACAGACATGAATATTTGCCAATATTACTAGGAGGTAGCAGTGAGCACACGTGCCCGACACGATGAACAGCCCTAGCAACAGCACCCAGGAATCAATTAGGGTTTCATTGCCTGGCTAAAGGGCACTTTAACCGTGACCTCTTTTCTTTCTGAATCGAACCAACAACCTTTAGGTTTCAAGTTCAGGTTTGTAACCATCATCATACAGTTAGTATCATAATATAATAGATTAAAGTAAGGATATAAAACGGCGTTTTATAAAAAAAAAAGCGTTTCCAGGACTGTAGTGGAATCAATACTTTAAAAGAAGTTTGGCATTTGGAGTCTTTGCCCTTTCAAGAGTTGGTCATCCAGCCAATTTAGCTATCTGAGAAAGTTGAGTCTTGGTAAAGGAAAAAAATAAAGAATGCAACTTTCTCCCTAAAAGAGAGAAAAGTCTTGTGTGGGATGAAAGAACCTGTTAGACAATAATTCAGCAGCACTACATAAATCAGGCTTATGGCAGCGTGACAAGAATGAAGCCACTGTTCAGTGAAAGACATATGAGGGTTAGATTCTGCTAAAAGGCATATAAAGGAGTCTGGAAACATAAAGAAAACATTTTCTGAGCCGATACGGCAATACTTTTCAACTCTAGGACAAAATGTGTTATGTGGCAAACAGATGCTATACATCTAGCCAAAATATGTGGATCATAAGCTTGACGGTTCCATATCTATAGACATTAATAAGGAGTTTCCATCTCCTTCTCACCCTTTAACAGTGTTCTAAAATATTTGGAGGGTGTTTAAGCCATGACTTTTCCTGTATTTGTTCTGAGTTGTAATAAACATAAAGAAAAGTTCGTGTGTGTATAACAGAAAGGAACATTGTTCACATTGATCTTATACAAAAATATGAAGAAATATTAACATAAACAGTAAAAATATCAACACAAAAATGGAAGATTCCCTCTGAGTTTACAGAATAATAGGAAATTACATACAATGCACGTAAACCAATTGACCGATTGTCTTAATTGCTTAAAAGTTTCTTATTTGCCAGCCATAAAGCACCTTCACTATCGAACCTTTTATTAATTTATATTTTGCTGAACCAAAAAACTTCCTCTGTAGACTAAGCTGTGAAACTTATGGTAAGGAAAAACCTTACCAAATGAAAGCATTTTCTGTAAAACATCAATCCTCCCAGTTGTAGTAAGACGTGTAGACGTGTTGTAAGAACACCGATGGTTTGACCGATTTGATCCTGACAGGAAATATTACTGTTTTGTCTTCAGTGGTCATTTTGGCCTCTAATCTCCAAAGTTTATTGTCTTTAATAATTCCATAGTTTATTATGTTTACTTGGAGGAAAGGGACAGTATAGGAAAATATGTCACAAGACATATTACAATAAAATGCCTTCAAGTTTTTAATTAGTATTTATGACAGATTATAGCTGTTTACATACCTGTGGCCGTTTAAATATTGCCAAGTTTATGATGATGTAAAACTTGCTTGACTTTGGGTATCTTCCTACATATACTAGCATCTTGTTATTAACAAATCATCTATTTTTTGAGTTATTGAATTAAAACTTTCACAATAAAGCTAGCCTTGTTTATCACTTCACAGATCATAACTAAAGAATCAATCAAAAAGAATCAATCAAAAAGACCATTAAAATACAATAAAAGTTAGTTTACAATGACCTAAAGCATTTGAATGGTCTGTGAAACAGTTATAACTGCAAATTCAGCTAAACATCAGTCATATACAGTATGGTGTAGTGAATCATTAATCAAATGAGTCGTAATGGTGGCAACTACTGTGGGATAAGATACATAAATCTAAAGCTGTCATTCAAGAACAAAGGACAATGAAACAAAATTGAACAAGTACTAGATAAACAAAAACTTTGTCAACAGTGATGAAAGAGTTTCTGTTTATTTATCCCAAACACTGAACTCCTGAAGTCTATGTGGAGCATCATGTTTAGCATTATAATATATTAAGTACTGTTACCTCAGAGAAACAGTATTTTGTGGAAAATAGACTTCAATCAAAAACTATTTGAAAAGTTTCTTATGTTAGAAACAAGGGCAGAAAAGGCTTCTGCAATAACATTGCAGAATTGCATGATCATGCTTTTGCTCAAGAATAGACAACTCGATAGACCTACAGTCAGGAAAAACAACCGACTGCACATCAATAGTGGCACCAGATATAGAGAACGGAAGACGTTTCTGACGTTTCTACAAAAAAAAACCTGACAGTAAAAAGAAAAATCTGATGTAACTTAACCAGTGGTGAATGAACATTATTGGGACATTCAGTTTTAACGGATAATGGAACATTGTGTTACTTCATTATTAAATTTCTACCAAATAGTGCAAAAGTAGTCATAACATGAGTAAGCACCTAGACAAAGCATCAGCACCTTATGAAAGGTAAGATGGTATTTCCAGTGTGACATGCTACTTTTTTACTTATTAATTTTTTGTGACATGCTAGTTTTAACTTCATTTTTGTTCCCCCATTTTAAGGCATGTGAAGGTGTTTCCTGTAGAAGCCTGTCAGTCTGGCTGTTTCTGGTTATCAGCTAGAGAAGCAGCTGTCAAAACAGGCCCAGCAGGAAGCCACACGTCCAAGAAACCAGGTATCCGCATGTACGTAAAAAAGAACATGTAAACACGTTGAGTAATAGTGCTGTAGAATGGTATGCACTGTTGATTTTTCACATTTGAGAAAGCAGGTGTAATTTCCAATGTGATCCAAGCATGAAAGACATTCTTTCTTGCATGACTATCTTGATATGGGGAAGTTATTGCGCAATTCAGATCACAGCCTAAGCACAAAGTCAAAGCATTGAACAGACATGTTTATGGCTTGGCTTATTTTCCAAAAGCTCTAACTTTTGTAGAAATGTACCATGGCACAATGCTTGAAGTAGGGCTTTACTAATAGAGTTGAACACAGAAGTTCCGGATGCATAGAGTGATATTCATTCTGGCCATACATGCTTGTTTCAATTGGGAGTTAAGGACCTCGCTCAGGGGGCCAACACAAGCAACTTGGTTGTAGTGGAGCCTGAACCAGTGACCTGCCGATCTCTAAAACATCACCTTAACCACTAAGCCATCACACTTTGGCAGAAACTTTAAATTTATGGTTATTCTTTCCAATCCCTTGAACTAATATTTGGAACTATTATTTCCAAAACTTCCTTCCAAACCCACACATTTAAGTACCAGACTGTCTCGCTGACACTTAAACTCCTGTCTAATTATTATACTTTGCATAACAACAGTAATACTGTATAATAGCCATCAGAAAATGTATTTTACAATTACTTTTTACATTTCAGCAAAGACAAAATAAAAGTGCATGCCAAAGATCTAGTATGGGATGCTGCACAGCAAACATACAACACATACACTTACTATTTAGTCATTTATGTGGCAAGGCATTTAAGTTAGTTAAGAAAGTCTCAGGTTATGTTACAGTAAATGTCCAAATCTGATTAAGGGGTGCATGTTAGGCCTCCGTGTTGGTGACAGGATTTTTTAAAGCAATATTTTTCATACATCTTGGCTTGCCTAGTGGTACATTAATGCTAGAACAAGCTATAAAATTTCATAAGCTGAAGCTTGTTTTATTGATTCGTGTGTTTTCTCACCCCATTTCTGCCGAGGATATCCTGTGTGTTCAGGGACAATGTATTACATGCGTAGAGTCATTGCAAATCTCCTCTCTTTGTGTAAGCTTTCTGCACATGTGCCTCGACCTGCTAACCAGATCAGTGTTGAAGACCACAGCCACTTAATCTGTCTGCTCCGGGGACTAAAATTGTGCCCATTACCTGATGCTTAGGGGATTTAGTTTCAGTTGCATTGTGCACCTCAATTAACAGGAACCCATTTATCATAAAGCATTCAAAGCCATTTTTTAAATAATTGTATCTAAATAAGAACAAAGCTTGGATTTGAACATGGACAATGATTTTACTAGGGAGTGTAACATGTACATTTTAGGTAATAATCTTTCTGGAACACAACACTAAAAATGATTCATCTTAATTTTCATGGAGGGCAAAGTCCTTTAATATAAGGCAGGATGTAGTTTTATATGTTTTGGTGTGTCTGTAAACACATTTCAGGTCTGTAGAGTTACTTATTCTCTTCTATTTGCTTTCAATAGCGTAAGTGAATACGACATCAAAGAAATGCTTTAACTTTTTCTTGACTTATCCTTATCCACTTCATCTGTAGCACCTTATCAGATTATCACACATTATTATTCATTCACTAGACATTCTCTTTTATTTGTGCTGAGAAAACAATAGAAAACTGCTACCTTTCAGTTCATAATTTAATTTGTGCCAAAGATTCCAGACATAGACTGTAAGTGCATTTTAAATCATGCACATTCACACTTCAAACACTATGATTTAGTCCATCTGTAAAACCCGCAAAAACTGTCAGTGCAGTAAAAGTACTTCACCCAAAGTGTAGTGTTTCATTTGAGACAACAGCTCCCCCAAAAAGTGTGCACTAGGACATGCACTCGCTTTACAGTACACTTATGTAAGTGCAGTTTGGGACACACCTTGAGTGAGCTGAATGAGCATTT
Organism: Ammoglanis amapaensis; assembly: GCA_028566735.1. Lineage (NCBI taxonomy): Eukaryota > Metazoa > Chordata > Actinopteri > Siluriformes > Trichomycteridae > Ammoglanis > Ammoglanis amapaensis. The sequence goes on along the minus strand of JAOUQU010006010.1, from coordinate 9,095 downwards.
TAGTAATTAACATAAACTCTGCATTAATGACAATAGAACTGTTAGTGCTGTTGCTACTGAAGGAAAACAGCAGTTTTACAACCTACGTGTAATATATTTTGTAATTGTTTACTGTATTTTATCTGTTAGATTTGAACTGAGCGACAACTAGTGTTAGGCTTCTAAACATTATATAATCCTTATACCATTTTAAATCAGTCAAAAAGAAATGTTTCATGCCTTTCCGCACGAGTTTTTTGCTTCAGGTTGATCACTTCAAATGTACCTAACTGTAAAACACTTTTATTAAATAAGTGCAACTAAATTGACATTGGAGATACTTTACCGTGATATGTCATATACAATCATCATTCATTCCTATAACACTTAAATAATAAACTAAATAAAGAAGTAGTAGTGAGATTTTCCACTGCACTCCAGCGTTGACAGTCTGAACTCTCTCCACTCAAATCGGTACTTAAACTTTGGTTAGTAAGATGTCACCCTATCCACTAGGTGCGCGAATCAGTGGCTTGCAGTGCTGGTCATAAAAGCTGGCTAAAATATGAAGTTTTGTCAAGAAGGGCATCCTGCATAAAAACTGTGCCAAATCAATATGCTGTTTTGAACCCTAACACGAGCAGCCAAAAGCAGCATTAGCATCATCATTATCATTATTATAATTACAAAAGCTCCATAAATTTAGTTGTGAGCAGCTTGTTTAGAACTTATTTAGATCAGTAATCTATAAGTGAGATTAAATAACTTTAATGAAACCATTACAGATACATGCATTAGAATTTTAGAACACTTTTTTTATCACGTGGATAGAGACACCACATCCCATTAGACTGTGTAATTTACACAGTTATTTTAATATCTTTAAAATGTATCATAACAGTAGCATAATGCAAAATATAAGGACTAAATTCACTAGCAAGACACAAAAGTTGTAATAGATCTCTCATGCTTGTGTGCAAACTTTGGTGTCAAGCAGTTCTTTCTGTGGCCTATATGAGGGAGAAGTTAATGATTGGATGTGAATGTCTCATTGCCAGTCAGGTGAAACAGAGCAGTTATTCTCTCTGATCAGCCCCGAGCTCAAGGTCAGTTTCATATAGGCTTCACACTGACGTCAGTATGGATGACTGTGAGTTCTGTGTGTGTGTGTGTGTGTATGTGTGTGTGTGTGTGTATGTGTGTGTGTGTGTGTGGTGGCAGTGTGGCGGGTTTGTTTGTGTTCACCTATTTATTCTGAAACCAGACGTTGCATGTTAATTAAGCTAATATTCATTTGGATATCTTTTTTACTCCAACCAAGTCGAGACAAGCTGATAAGACCAAGTATAGAGTTAACAGGCTTGTAGCCTTGTAGGGGGCAGCAATGAGAAAATGTATCCTGCGCGATGGGCAGCCCTAGCCACAGCATCTGGGGAACAGTTAGGGATTCGGTGCCTTGCTCAAGGACACTTTAGTCGTGACTTTCAGAATCAAACCTGCAACCTTTCATTTATAAGCCCAGTTCCCCAACCACTAGTCCATAGCTGCCTAATAAAGCTAGTGATCAGTGACCTTATTTACTTGTATTTACTTAGTTACTTTATTTATTTACTTGTATTCATTGTATTTATAACTGTTATCGTTGTTGTTGCATTAAATTGCCAGATGCCAAATGCCCTACTGTCCAAACCTTTTTAAAAATAAAGGAATGCATGAATGTGTTAAAGCCCACATTAAATATTTTGGATTGTATTACTCCAAATACAAAGTTTGATAGGTTAAATTGTACTACTCTTTACACATTGAAATTAACTCCTTGTTAGTTGTTAACGTATTGTTTGTCTGTTCACAAAGTATGACTTGTGCTTTTATCTTTATGGTGTTCTTTATCTATCGTTCTATAAGAATGAAGTCTGCACTCGTACCCCTTTACGTTGCTCGTTATTGTTTTTACACTGATTGCTCTCAGATAAAACATAGATCATCTGAAGTACCTTGTATTATTTCTAAACCATAGTGCTTTTTTAAATTAAGAGAACCCCCACTCGAAGTGGTTTCGTCTCCAGCACTAGAGGAAAAGGAGGAGGGTGGAACATCCTTTCCTTCTGCAGCGAGGGACCACTGATCACACCGCATGCACACTTTTGTCAACAAAACAGGAAATTCTCAGTTAGTTTGCTTGTTCATTACAGGTGCACCACATCTAAAGATAAGCCTGAGCCAAACTGGTGCATGGCCCTGTATCCTGCTATGCAGTCATCCTGTTCCTGAAAATGTTGGCACTGGCCTTTTATTAAAAGCACAGCCGCACCCAAGTGAAATTTCTTATGAACTCTAACATAATCACTAGCATTCCCACAAATGTTTAAGATTTCTAATGTTTTGGCATTTGCTGTAAATATTGAGCTATTGTACAGAACTCTATAGAGCAAAGAAGACTTGTGCTCTTAAACACTGACAGATCAGTTGACAGAAACTATGTAGACTAAGTAGTAAGTCTAAGATTTCTGAATATAGACCGAGCTATGAGGGTCACTCAAGTGCCCAACAGCAGCAACCTAGCAGTGGTGAGGTTTGATTGGGCATCCTTCAGATAACTAGATCTGTACCATAACCAATAGGTTACAGCTGGCCCAAGATCAGTGTCCATCCATTCCAATATACATTTGAATGTTTGAAACTTGCACCAGTGACTCCAATGGTAACCTGGAATATAATGTGGAAATGAATCATTTCCATCACACTACACAAACTGATATGCAAAACTTTTCCATTGCAAGTCTTTTAAGCAAATCCTTACATCTAAGATCGCAGTAAAAATACTTGAATCACAGTTAAAATACATGACAAAGTAAAAAGAACTGAGGAAGAGCTTCCCTGAGGTGCTGATCAGAGACGTTTCCTGCTATTGTAAGTGCATGTTCATTAAGTACCGACATTTCCTCAAATACACTAAATATTTGCACTAAAGTCATACACACCTAGCTATACATTTTAACACATTGTTACACAAGATAATGCAAATATTTGCACAAACACACATCTATGTATGCTAACTGGTGAAAAGGTTTAATTGTAAAGATTGCACAAGGTTAAACCGCTTTGCCAGGACTATGTGATGTAAATATTTGCAAACTCTTATCTTTCAGCAAACGTCTTTGCTGATGTATCGGCTGCATTGTTAATTGCTCTCTGTTTCATGCTGACCCAGAGACCTTCATTTTCTCAGTGACTAATTTGAAAGTAATCTTCTTTGCATAATCTCCTCGAACATAAAATAATATTACAGCATCAATCAAATAGCATTAAAACTTTGTTAGTCTGTGCGATACAGAAATGACTTGGTATTGATTCCAAGTAAATACACGGCCAGTATTGCCGATACCAATAGTGACACGTTTTGATAATGAATAATTCCCATGTTTCACTGTAAATCAGGTTAATCTAACTAGTATTTGAGTGTGGAGGGGGACACTGATTTGCCAGGGGGGTTCCGGACTGGTGGCGCACTCATGACAGTAAAAAAATGTCAAGGCATACAATATTACATTAACAACTTACAATATTGTGATGGCATATTGTCTAAGCACTAAAGGGGTTGGGGGGGGGGCTTGCTCAGGGACCCAACATTGACAATATTGGTCGATTTATTAATGAACCTGCTGCAGTACAGTAGATAAACTGAAACTAAAGTTCTTATATTATTACACTTGTTGGATCAATCCATATCAATAGCAACATTGGTGTAAATACTATCGATACTTGGATCAATACTCCCACCAATAAGGTTTACTACATTTATCTTGTTTTGGTCTCCTAATAAAAGCATTCATTCGTAATTGTTTGCTTTGTATTTGGCCACAATTATTGTTCCTTTAAATACTCAAGGTTCTATTTGCTCTGTTTAAAGCGTTCAGAAGCTGATTTCACACTTGGGGTAAATCCAAGGCCCATCCCATTTTCAGACACTCACACACACTTACATTTTTACCGTTTGCCACTGAACACCCACCAATATGTCTTGCTTAGGTTTTTGAAATTGACTAATGGCTTTGAAAGGCAAGAGGAAGGGTAAGTAGACAGATATGAGACAAGTGCGAAGAGAGCTTTTTTTCTGATTGACAGACAACTCAGCTTTATATTTAAAATGCATTTATTGAGATATCTATGTCATTTAAAATGCAAATATCTGCCTCATGCTTAGGTTGCATACACAATCCCTAAAAACTCAAGCTGACTTTTACATTCATGGTTTATCTAAGCATCATCATTAAACCGTAAATCTTTATGACACAAATTTTCTAAATATGTCCCGACCAGCAAGTTTTAAAATGTACATAAAGACAAACAGGTTTCTTGATACTATGAGGAATGGTGTATTTAAAACATCTCCAACATAAGTAATGCATATAACTGGATAAAACAATTAAATATTCAAAGTAAATGCTTAATCTAATAATATTCTAAGAAAGAAAAGCTACATTCAGTTGACTTTGCTTGACTTAGACACTAAAGCAAAATCCTTAATTAAGTTGATCTACAAGATCACTTTGATTCATAGGCACATTTTAGAAAGTGAACATTATAGGTAATGCCTGGTACATTCTCTGGCACTCAACTGAAATAGTGCAACTATGCGCTAACTTTTTTTGGTTGTCCGTATTGTCGTTATACTTTACACTCATAATTTGAATTGTGAATGGTTAGTTCATACATAGTCTCTAGATTCTATACACATCAAATGCCCAGAGATCCTGTCCCCCCACCCTGAAAAATAAAAAAAAGGCTTTGTGAAACACACAGTAAACAAAACAATCAAATAAATAGCATACATTTATAAATTATTTATGTATTTACATTGAAATACCCCCAATATAACAAAATATATTATTGTGAGAGATAAAAGGATGTGATTCCAGATTTAAAATGGCGATCATAATTTAAAAGTAATATAAATGTATTGCTTTAAAGATGATAAATACTAAATGGACTCGGTTGATCCAAAGAGGCCATATTCTGAAAATAAATAAGTTAAATAGATTTATAGCATGAAACAACAATGGCACAGTCCATCAGCAACCCGTGGCTTCATGATAAAACTGCACTTAATTAGTCAGCCCACAAGGGGGTGCTGTAAAACACTTAGACAAGGTACTACACAAGTTCTGTCCGAATTTGCTGTAAATAGTGATGAATTAAAGCAAAAACCTGGATAAATAATAAAAACACTACCAGATTGAAGTCCAGCATCATTCCAATGCACCATTTGACAATGTACTGAAACTTAAATTAAGTGCACTAAAATGCACAATGCACTAAAACTTAAATCATTGCCAGAATCTGCAGACTTAAAATAGTTAAATGAATAATCTTACTGTTGACAAGTACACAAGTGAATGGTACATACTGAAAAGCTTTGGGCCTAGTGGCTCTAAAACTATTCGAGGCACAAAATAAGCTCGGAGTACTGTAATCTGGAGACTATATATTGTATAAACTCCAGAATGAAACTGAACTTCGATATTTTCTGTAGGCTTACCCTTTAAATATTCACCCATCTGTAGTCTATCAAGACAAAACCAACTGTTAGTTGGGCCATATATCTTATATGTATACTCATATAAGGCACATGAATAACAATGATAAAAAATATTGATAAATTAATCATCTGAGATAGAAAGTCTGCTAAAGATTGGTAAACGTCTGTTTAAGTCTAAATTGGGTGACTCGGATCCACTGATCGTACCTGACGAGCAGCATGAGCTGCTTACAAAGCTTTCCGGATCTGAGTGGGATTCCAGTGGACTAGGTGGAGAGTCGAAAACCGGTGGAGACTCGGAAAGCATATTGTGCACTGGCACTGAGTAAGGTGGTGAAGGTGGTGGCCCATATGAAGCTTGGGTGTTAAAACCAACCTGGTTCTGTTTCATTAAAGGAGCCAAAAAGTTTTTTAGGTCCTGCTCAGGGAATGTGAAGGCACGTAGGCAATGTGCACTTGGTGTTAGAGCATCTTCAAAATATGTGAGAGGGCAAGTAGTTGGTGGTGGCGGTGTGCGTGAGGTTGGGCTATCAATCATGGCACTGTGGGCACTAGAGAAGCCAGAGAAGCTAAGGCTGTGGTGCAACCTGGGTCTTTCTCTCGCTTTGTGTGTAAGAAATGGACTGGACTCTTTGTCGGTCAATCTCATTGGAGGATTTGGAGCAGCTCTGCGCTCATCTACATTGTGAATGAAGTGGCAGCGTGGTCCATATGGACAGAAGCCAATAGTGTGGAATGTGCGGCATGGCTCAGTCTTGTATTTAGGGTGGCGGGAAAGGTTGCGCAGTTCGTGGTAGCCATGTGCAAATTGGCACTTCTCTCCATATTTGCAGGACCCATTTTCCTCGAAGGGTCTGCAGAGTTCAGTTTTATATCGGGTGGAGTTGATCTGTGATCCAGGTTTGGGTTGAAGTAGGTCCTGCAGTTGTTGACCACTATTCTCACTAAATGCGCGATCCCGAAATTTGTTCTCCTTGTTCATATATGATGCTGTTGTGTCCTTATAGCCACTGATTGAGTCCGTGTGAATAGCAGAGTTGGAGCAGAAATATCCCAGATTGGAACTGTTGTTGTTTTTATTAGATGTAGCAAGAGGTATTCCTACTGTTCTTTTATCCAGCATGTTGTTTAGGTGCATTGCATTTGATCCTTGGCTTTTCTCCTGTTGATTAAGTAATAAATAAATAATCAGCCTTATGGCAAAATACACAACCTAGTAAAATTCAGTAATATATTATTCGATCTTTCTGGATAAATTTGAAATTCATTTCATTCAAATTAAGCCAAATTTTAAGTTATTTAAAATGCTGGGTCACAAATTTATATACAATGTAGATTCATTTAATATAAGAATTTCAATTATGTTATGTATCTTTGTAGCCTGGCCTCTTCATCTGGCCAAATCATCGTCTTAACTGTCTACTACTGGTCACTTTCTCATACATAGATAAAAATATATAAATAAATAAATAATAATAATAATAATACAGTATTTAGTGGACCGTTTTGTCCAAAGTGATTGACGAATGTCGGATTGTGATAAGGGTTAAATATCTTGCTCAGGGGCCCAATCTCTGCAGTGATCAGACTACTACTGATTACTAAGCCAGGACCTTAACCACAGAACACCACCTGTAAGACTTAAATATAATAATTAAACAACAAATATATATTTCAATTTCGATAGAAACCGAAATTGTTACTACTATCTCTAGAACTAATAATAATATTTAATAATAAATATATATTTTAACTCCTTTAAATCAATTATTTACATGTAGGCAAAAAGTGAGCCATATGAACAGCAACAGGAAACATGGAAATTGACACTAAAATGCATATCAATGTGCATATTTCTAGCACTTTTTTTCTAAAGGAAAACAGAGAATAACAACATCAAGTGACGATTTAAGAAGTAGTATGCTATTAAAGATTCCTCATAACAACTAGTCTATCACAAAGTAGTACATGCTGTTATTTTTAATTTATTTGGTAATGCAATGTAATGTTATCTGATAAAAAAATATATATATAGAAGTTTAGTCAAGCAGTTTGTGATACAATTAGACAATTACCAGTACCAGCTTATGCTTTCTTAATTCAACCCTTTAAAAGAAAAATAAAAGCAATTTCGATACAGGGACTAATTAAAGACTAAAGGTCTAACTACATTACAATTAATTAACTTACTCTGAAGATTCCCACCTACTAGTTGATGCCCCTACGCTGATTTTTAGACTAAGTTACACCCCCAGAGTCAAGAGTCAGGTTAGACATTCACACAGAAGGATGTGTATTAAAGATCTCAAATGTATTCAGTCTTTTCTGCTCAGACAAATGTAACCTTTTAAATGTTGATCTTAGTTAAGTATTTGAACCAATAAACATCTGTAAATGTTTGCTTAATAAGGAAGTTAGTAAAGTAAATGTAACTGTAAACAACTCACTACCCACCCTGTACAACAGCTCCAAGTCATAGATGGAAGATAGGACTGAAGCCGACATTTTCCTCAGCAGCGAGTTCCTGCTCAGAAGAGGAAGGAGGTCCGAGTAGGATCCCTGTGTGCACTGAAATATCCACGGCTGAAGTGTGGATGTAGTTGTGTTGGGAAATGGTCTAGATGACAGAGCTGCCTGCTCTGCTCACTACTGAGCTCTGTTAGCCTGGGTTGTGGGGAGTGTCGAGCTCTGGAACCCTTCACATGTGTATAAAAGCCTGCAGTTGTTCCAGAGGAGGAGTTTAGTAGACATGGGAGGAATAAGTGAAGTTGTGAAACTTTTCACTGTCTTACGGCTCCTCTTAGATCATACACTACTCACACTACACCAGCCCCGGACTCTGTTCTCCTGGTTTTTATGATGCCTTTCTAATCTTATTGCCGCCAATAAAATTCTTCTGAAATCAAAGTTGAAGTGGAAATCTCAATTTAGACCTGTTTTTTTTAGATATGCCTTGGAAAAAAAACTTATACAGTAGAACTGAACTGTAACAGTAGAACTGTAAACTTTTAGATTATAACTGAACTTTTCCAGTGGAACTGTGAACATTTACAGCAAAACTGTAAACTTCTGTAAACTACTGCAAAAAACTGCATTTTTACAGTAGAACAACAAACCTTTACAGTAAAACTGTGAATTTTACAGTAGAACTGGACATTCATTGTAGAACCATAAACGTTCATAGTAAAAGTGTGAACTTACATAGTAGAACTGTAGAACCATGAAAGTTATTAGTAGAATTGGTAACATTCAGAGTGTTTTCATACATGAACTTTGATACCAACATTCATTGTAATTTAGCCATTTCATAGTTCTACTGTAAAAGTTCATGGTACATATTCTTCCTGGATGGTCGGTTGATTTCCTACTGGTCCAGCATGTTTCTAGGTGGAAGGCAATTGAACCATTTCTGGTATCAAAGAATAAAAAAAATCAGCCCTGTGACAAAATAGTGAAACTAAATATACAGTCTATGATTTCATAAACAGCAGAGTGACCAGATAATAATACCTGTACAATTTCCACAGAGTATGTTGTGAATGGAAATTCTAGAGAGCTGTGTTATTTACAATACCAT
>JAOUQU010005909.1:0-18642 GCA_028566735.1 Ammoglanis amapaensis | reverse complement strand
CCGTTCTTACCGAGGGCGCCCCCGGCACCGCCCGCCTCATACCAAAGTTCTGGAAGCAACGCTTTGCGCCATCTAGCTACAATTTCTGTGAGCTTTGAGCCCTGTATACACCACACCAGCCCAAAGAGAATAGATACTAGATCAAGTTTTATTCTCTCAATTTTTATATTTTTTCTGAATCCCTCTCAAAATTAATGGTGCGGCTTAGATTCGGGTGCGGCTTAGATTTGGGCCAATACGGTATATAAGAATTTTCAACCTATGAAATTTAGGAATTATTCTTTCTGGGCTGAGCCGTGTTGTATAATCAGAATAGAATCACGTCTTGCATGTAACCAAGACTGAAGCATTCCAGATGTGCGCACTTGCCTGATGTTCTCCAGCCTTCCCTACAGACCTTGTTGTATCTTGTGTACTCGGATTCCATCGTCATCCAGAATCCGACCGTACGCATCAGTATTACATTTCCAGCCATCCATTATCTAGTTTTACCAGCACTTATTCATGTTCAGGTTCACTGTGGGAAACACACTGAGCGAATACACTAAACACCTGAACAGGTCGGCAGTCTGTGTCTTTTGTCGAGTACAAAGACAAACCTACGCACACAGGACAATTTCAGTATCTGTAATTAACTCGAATATACGGCATGCCTTTGTACTCTGAGTATTTGGAGGAAATTCTCACACACAGTTTTTCCACTGTACCACAGGACTCTCGGTTTTGCAGTCGCACTCTGAGACGGACCCGAAAGTTTATGGTGGACGGCGTGCAGGTGAGCGTCACCACCTCCAAGATCATCAGCGACGATGAGAAGAAAGACGAGGAGATGAGATTTCTCAGGTAGACTTTTACTAAAGAAGCTTTTATGTTCGTCTTGCTCAAAAATACGTCTGGCCGTCTAATAGATTCATTGTCATTCATGTTGATTCCTGTACTGATGCTTTACTGCCACCATGCGTTAACATTTTGTCATATCTGCCTTAATTGAATCAAATTCAGGTTTATTTGTCACATACATGGCCACGTACAATAAAAAGCATTTAACGAAATATACATTGAATATTAAAGTGGAGATTTTTTTTTTATGTAAAAGGTTACAAAATTTGTGTGTGGTCGAGCGTTGGGCTGGGAACCCAAATGTTGGGGTTTCAAGTCCAGGCTCTGTATATGTGTAATGACAAATAAAATTTAATTTAAATTTGACATATGTAGTTTCAATAGCGCATTTTCAGCGGTTATTAAATAGGGAACAGGTCTGAATTTAAATATCATGTTGAATGTGTGTGTGTGTGTGTGTGTAGACGTCAGGAGTTGCGAGAGCTCCGTTTGCTGCAGAAGGAGGAACATCGTGCATTGGCACTGCTCAATTCTAAACTGGAGGCTAATAGAGAGCACGTGCAGAGGCGCTTCGATCAGGAAATGAATGTAAGACACACTCGCACAGTTTATTACAGTGGGAGGTATGAAACGGATTCTATATTACTGCTGCAATAGTGGCCTCTTTTGGTCGCTGAAGATGATGCACTGGTGATTATCTAAACCAGGGGTCACCAAAGTGGTGCCCGTGTGTGTGCGTGTATGTGCTTCGATGTTCCGGGCGATGCTACGAGGAAAATGATGGCAGAAATGTAACTGCGAGTTATCCGAAGGTTATTAAAACAGGACTTTTGTTTACATCAGTCTCATCTTTTCCGCACGACCCACGGACGTTACAATATATAATTATTAATAGTAACATGTAATTAAAGGTTATTCATTTGTGATTTCACAAGTGTGTATCAAACTGGTAGCCCTTCGCATTAGTTGGTACCCCAAAAGTACCTCTCAGTTTCTAAAAGGTTGGTGACCCCTGGTCTAAACACTGAAAAAATGGTCTAGTTCAGAGGTCACCAACCTTTTTGAAGCTGAGGGCTACTTTTGGGGTACCAATTAATGCGAAGGGCGTCCAGTTTGATAAACACTTGTGACGTCACAATAATAATTTTATAATTAATAATTATATATTGTAACGTCCGTGGGTCGCGCGGAAAGGATGAGACGGATGTAAACAAAAGTCCTGTTTTATTAACACCTTTCGGATAACTCGCGGTTACATTTCCGCCATCATTTTCCTCATAACATCGCCCGGAACATCGGAACGAATGAACGAACGCATGCACGCGCACACACACACACCGGTTCACTCCCCACACAACTGCACTAGACTTCTCCCTCCCCACGCGAAGCGGAATAACTAGAACATGTGAACAGAGCACCCCGTAACATCAAACAAACTCATAACATTAAGCGAGCGCTACAATATATCACATAGATTTTAATTTTCTAATTTACACCAATGCAAGTGAGATTTTAAAAAGAATAGCGACTGGTAAGTGTCACTATAATGAGCTACTTTCAGAACAGGCCTGTGGGCGACTCATGAGGTCCTTGTGGGCAACCTTTGGTTGACCCCTGGTCTAGTCGGATGTATTTAGATAGTATTTTTTTTACAACTTAAACACAAGTATCTCCAAACCAAAGATGATCAACTAAAAAGCACTTTGAGGTCCTGGGTTCGATACTGCCATTCAAATAATGTCTAACTTTGTCTTTTGTTCATGAATTGGTCGACGATTTAATGAATGTCTCGTTTGAAAACGCACAAATTTAATAAAAAAAAATTTCAACCAAAAAGCAAATAAAAGAGTAGAAGCAGAGAAGGACTTTCTTTTCTTTGACATAGACCTGGATATTTATTGATCATTGGTATAATCATGCATAACATTTGGTGTGTTTAGGCGAAGAAGAAGTTTTACGACACAGAACTGGAGAATCTGGAGAAACGGCAGAAGCAGACCATCGAGAAAATGGAGCTGGACCACAGTGTTCATCTGCGCGAGGAAACCAAACGGATGCGCGTGGAACAGGAACGGGCCTTACACAAGTTCCAGGAGATGATGAAGCAGCGCAAGAAAGAGGTGAAGATCAGCTTATGCTGCTGTCGAGCCCGAAATCTGTTTCACGGTGTTCTTAAATGTTTATTTATTTATTAGGATTATAATGTCATTTTATATTTGGCTGCCTGAACATGACGAGAAACGATTTCTCATTACACAAGGGTCATCACGTTATGGGCAATTTTGCAGTTTCATTACATTTGCAGCATTTAGCAGACGCGCAGATCCAAAGCGACCTAAAATTACAGTCTGCGCTATTGAGGGTTGGGAGCCTTGCTCAAGAGCCCAGAAGCAGCATTGCTGAGGTTTGACCTAGCATCTTTCGGATTACCCGTCCTGTACCCTAACCACTAGGCTACGGCTGGCCCCAATTGGTTCAATTATCTTGACCATTTGGGAGGAAACTGGAGAGATTGGCGCAAACTCACGCAGACACTGGCAGAACGGGTGAGCTACACACAGAATTTCCTGGACCTGAACCCAGGACCTTATTTGATGTGAGGTGACAGTGTTACCAGTATTTAGGCTCTTACTCTATGATGATGATGATGGGGGAAGGGAAAAAACGTCTTGTTTTGTGAAGAAGATTGTATGTAAGAAACGTGCTGATGAACGTAAAAAAAAATCCTGAAGCTGTTTAGATGTTTATTTATTGTTTTGGTGTTTGTTTATTTATTGCAGGTTAAAAACGAGGTGGAGAAGTTACCTAGAAGTCAGAGGAAGGAAAGTTTAAAGCAACGTATTAATGAATTCCAGCAGAACAGAATTGCGGAGGTGAGTGGGTAGAGTAGGTTGGGGGTCCTATTAAGTCTGTTTACTGAAAAGCAGTCACATATTAAGGGATGCTCTTTGATGCCATTCAGTTGAGGAATGCCATAATGCTTCGTGTAAGGCGTAGTTCATTTACAATTTACAACGTATGCATTGAAAAAATGTGGCAGGGTCCTGCTCAGGCCCGAAAAACATTAACAGAGTTCCTAAAGCGCTTCAGCTCATGACTTTCGTAACTGTGCGGTTTTAGGAGGAGCACTTCCGCGCGGATCAGCAACACCAACTGGATACGACTCTGAAAAACATCATCGCACGAAACAAACAGGAAATCGCAGATACCGAGCGCATATGCCTTGACAAGAAACAGGACCTGATTCGAGGTACCCAGCGTGCACACACACACACACACACACGCACGCATGTCGATGTATGGCACAGTAGAGTGGGGTTTCTAAAATTTTCATAGGTCTTGGAGGGTCCAGACCAGGGGTCATGTCAAGGCAGCGAATCCCCCCCCCCTTCAGACCCAGTTATCTTTGGCCAGGCCCATATAAGCACTAATGTAAATGTGTTGTTTTTTCTGCTATTCAGAGAGAGAAAATACTATCTGGGAGCTGGAGGAGAAGAACCTGCATGAGAGACGGCAGCTTCTCAAAGGTCAACTCAAGGAGCAGTACTTCCTCCAGAGACACCAACTACTAAAGAAGCATGAGAAGGTCTTCAATCTGACATTATTTTAAACACACACACACACAGTTGTGGTCAATGAGTGTTGTTACGAAGGCGACGCTCTCGTCACGTTTGTGAGTAGGAGCTGCTGCAGATGCAGAGCTATAACGGTCGTATGGTGGAGATGCTGAAAGGTCGGCAGCAGCAGGAGCGAAATCGCCTGCCCAAGATCCAGAACAGCGAAGGGAAAACGCGCATGGCCATTTTCAAGAAGAGTCTCCGCATCAACTCCATCGGCAGCGCCGCCGAGGATCGAGAGAAGATCAAACAGGTGAAACCAACTCAATAGATCCTAAATCCTTCTGGAAATGGTTCAGTACAATAGGTTTTATGGGGTAGGGCTATGGGGGTATGTGGTTTTTATGTTGAGTGTGTGCGCGCTTGTGTAGTTTTCCAGGCAGGAGGATAAAAGACAGAAGGCCGAGCGTCTGCACCTGCAACAGAAGCACGATAACCAGATGAGGGACATGTTTGGTCAGTGTGACAGCAACATCCGGGAACTCCAACAGCTCCAGGTATAACTACATCTGTACCTCTAGATGAATTGTAACCTAGAACATCCTGGAATAGGGCTTTATGTCGTCCTTATTCAGACAGTCATTCTTTTTTTGTGTGTAATTCAGAATGAGAAGTGCCACATGCTGGTGGAGAACGAGACTCAGAGACTGAAGGCCCTGGACGACCATCACAACCAGCTACTAAAGGACTGGAGAGAGCAGCTCAAACCCAGGAAGATGGTCTGAAATTATGTTATCGACATCTTAAATATGAGCTGCTTGTGATAATTTGGGGTAGTTTTGTGGTATTTGTGCTTACCCTACGATTTTAGCAACAAGCCAGAATGAGATTTTGGCCGATCGATATTAAACGAATGCTTTTAAATGCTGGCTCCTAAACAAAAAATCTGAATCATCACGCCACCGTTATTGGGCAAAAGCGAATACATTAACTACAAGTGTGCATTGCCAGTATTTTGATGGCTATAGTGCTATCCCTTGCGGTCTTCATTGTTTCGATGTGTATTTGAAAATCTTGGCGGTGCCCGTTAGGTTCGTTTCTGACACGCTGCTCTTCGTGCTGTGTTCCAGGCTCTGGAGGACGAGCTGAACCAGAGAAAGCGCGAGCAGGAGAAGTTCTTCAGTATGAGTGACAACTCTGAGTGCTCGAACCTCGGCTCGATCAGCAGATACACCAAATTCCTTCCCTACACGGACTGTTCCAACACTTAAACCTCACCTACTTGTGCCAGGCGCACTGTAGCGCCATCCATAGGTCAGGTTGATTCGTTTATTACAGCAGGAAAACCAGATCTTTTTATTGTTTTAATTTAGCTATAAGAAAGGATTTAAAATAAAGATTTACGATCATATACGAAGAGAAAATCTAAATCTGTATTTAGGAAGACTGTCACTGAAGCCACTTACCAAAGCCAGTAGTAATTATTATTTTATTGATTTTTGTTTATATGATTTTATTTCACTTTGTAAAATGCATCAACAGAATTGTTTCAGCACAGCAACAAGCATAGCTTCTACTCCTATTTTAGAAATGCCAAATCTTCAGTACAGAAGATCTTAATAACCCTGAATTTGATTTGTGTTCAGGTGTTCAGACACTGTGCTATTTTCCAGCCTGGTGTAAATACGGTGGTACATTTATTCGTTTAGTTTTCCCACTTCACTGTTCTTGAATTCCACAGTTACTGTAAAGTGCAACACTGGATGTAAAACTTAATTGGGCACCGATGTTACTGGCTATCTAGCTTGTAGTTAACGTAGTTCAGCTCCGACTTGGTTCACTGTGTTCGGAGTTATTTGTGATGGTTTATTCCTGTTCCAAATCAAGTCAGAAGCAAACATGTGACTTGATCAGTTCTAGTTAAATAATATTACTTACATAACTTATTTTGGCCTTATAAAGTTTTGCATCTAAAGCACAGACACATCACTGTAGTGCAATAAACGTTCTGCTTTTTGTCTTAAGGTAATCAGGTACTAGAGCTTTAACTCCAGTCGATCTGTGTGTGTCCAGAACAAAACTTTATTCTCTTTATTTGAATCTGAATCAGTGTATAAGATCCTCAATGCCACAATAAACATTTTCTGTACAGAAATCTAACAAATAAATATATTGATATATAAATATTTATTCATTATTTATCGGCTCTTTTTTTCAATTCCAAAAATACGTAAGCAAACAATGACTAACAGGTAAATTGGCCTACAGAGGACTCTGCGGGATTTTTTTGCATATCTGCTACTTTGTTCCGATGTCCAGATCTTGTTTTGACCACTGTGATGCCCCTCTGGGAGATGATTCAACTCTGTAGATCGATCCTTCATCTTGTAAAGCTAATTAGAGCCCTCACCCTCAGATCGATGTCTAATAAATAGACGCTTACACACTTTCAGGTCCATATCTGATAGATTATTTAAACGAATCTGTAAATTAATTCACACAATATACAGTTTTGAAATCTGAAATGTTTATTAAGGTTTTAATAGAAATAAAGAAAATTGCACTTTTAATCGAGTCGAGTACATAATACAGACATTTGAGCGGCAGAAGGTGCACGGTCCTAAAATATCCCATCTTTTAATCATATGAAATGTTTCTTTTTCTGTCTGTAATAAAACTAGTCCTAGGCTGCTTTGTCCTTTTCTACAGTTTAATCCAGACTACAAGCATTAAAAACACTGATACGCCGGTTTCAGTCAGGTAACCAGCTGTAAACCATTTTATAAGCTTGAACTGTTATTTATTACTCACTAAACAATCAGTTCCACTGATGTTACACCTGTCTGCTTGGGTGCATGTTCACACGGTTGCCCGAAAGCTGTTGAAAGTAAATTCACGGAACTAGCGTAGGCGCCCTCTGCTGGCTGTTCGAGGCGACTGCACAAATGTTAGTTCATATATCGAATGCAAAGAGCAAGTTATTAGAGTAATTAGAACTGGATGCGACCAGACTGGGAGGAATTGTGGGGAAAAAAGCATGCGGGCGGGTTCGTGGGCGCAAAAAATCACGGGTTTGGTATGATTCGCCCGAGCCTTTCTGTGTGGAGTTTGCATGGCCCACAGTCCAAAAACATGCAGGTAAGCCAAACAGAATATACAAAATTATTCATGACCGTGTTTGATATGACTTGTGTGATGAATGAACGTTTCCTGTCATGAACGTTACTTAAAGTTTAACACATGACAAAAAT
This sequence comes from Ammoglanis amapaensis, assembly GCA_028566735.1. NCBI lineage: Eukaryota > Metazoa > Chordata > Actinopteri > Siluriformes > Trichomycteridae > Ammoglanis > Ammoglanis amapaensis. The sequence goes on along the minus strand of JAOUQU010005909.1, from coordinate 10,994 downwards.
GCGAAATAAACAAATATTCAAACACGGCAAAGGATTCAAACATCTATAAGGCTTAATAAAGACCACATAAACTTTAGCACTTAAAAGCATCGCTGGAATTCTAAAGTGATAAATAAAATGAGGAAAACCTCATTTCAATAGAGCCAAAGCGTCTATCTTCCCTTATTCACAATAATAATTCATTAATAATTTACGCTTTTATCTTCAAGTCGAGAGTTTATGGCATGAAACCAATAGTAATGTTTACACTCGCGATACTGTTATTATAGCGGCGCACTTGCAAGTGTAAAGTGTAATTGGCCTTCCACTGCAGCAGGCGGCAGTAGCGCTCTCATGATCAGAGTGTACGCAGTTAGTAATAAGCGCTATGGTGGACGTTTTTTTGCCTAGTCACGCTAAGTAAATACCGTGCAATTCAAAATAAATATTAGCCCAAATTGTTTAATTCTTTTTAGTTTTGTAGGTTAAATTGTTTTTATATATGGTCTTCCTGAATTAAAGTTGCTGATCAATGTGATTTATAATATAAAAATTATAAAAATTATTATTGATTGATTGATTTTATTAAGTATTTGATGACTAAATTAGACGGTTAAAATGTTTGTCGTTAAAATATGTTAATATATTAAATAATATATTTTTAATATATTTTTATTTTGCAAATCACAAGCATTTCGATGCACTCAATCTTTTGGTTACAGACTAAAACAATGTTTAAAAAGTTATTCTTTATTAGTTTCTTTATTTTTTATTAAGGATTCAATGTTGTGCATATGACACTTTTACATTTGCATTCAAATTTTTTAAATATCAAAAGTATAAGATTTTGCCATGCCGATAGTTTGCCATGCCCCGGCCTGTTCGATCCCTGGGGCAGGCCGGGGGCTTTCTGTGCAGAGTTTGCATGTTTTCCCCGTGTCAGCGTGGGTTTCCTTCTACAGTCCAAAAACATGAACTAAATGTAAAATTGTCTGGTAGTCTCACACAAGATCGCTGTAGCGATACGGGGTTGGTTGGAGAAAGACCTGACAACCTACTCTAAAAATAATTGCTGAGTAACTCTGGGGATCAGTAGCGCCCCACAGAGTGAAGAGTCGGAAAACGGGTAAATACATACATATATAGATGTAAGAATCATTTGCTGCGCTTAACTATACATACATACAAATATAATATATTTATTAATGACCCCAAGAATGCACAATGGTCTAAGCTAATCATGAATTTAATTATTTATTATATTAATAATCGTAGCTACAACAGTATCTGTATCTCATTATAATGAGATCTTTATCCAAATCTGAGTGAAAATAGGACTAGAAAACACTTTGCATCTTGGTCAGGTATTTGGAAGAGATCCAGTCTTTGGACATCAATCCAGCAGCACTGTTCCTCTTTCCTTAATTAAAGCCTGGAGAATGATCACTAACCCTGCACCCCCCTCTGACATCCTGTATCGCCAACACGATGAGACACAGCGTGAGAATGAAGCTCGTCTTATGTGGCCGGACCTGACGATGTAGGACTAGAACCTTCTGCCTTCTGATCGTCAATCTAAGAATCACACCTCGTTTCATCCGTTTGATATTGGATCAATCTGTGATTGAGCCTCAGAAAACCAGCAGAAGGTGCCATCGTCTGTGCAGACGCCCGGGTTTAGATCGCTGTGCCACCCAAGCCTTACGTTTTCCTATGAACCAGGTGGTGGTGAGCCATCACGGTGATGCCCAACTGAATCCCGAGGGTACAGTTCAAAAAACTAATGTGTAAATAAACTATTTTGAATGACCCAGATTATCCGAGTACGTCCGCGAACATTTAACACTGTGCTTAAACGAAGAGAAGTAAAATAGAAACATTTTATATCCACACAAATACGAAATGTAGTGTTCTAAAACGAGAAAATAAAATATAGTTTAATGCATGTATAACAAAAACACTTGAAACCAGTCAAGCACAAAAAACAAACACGTCGAATACTGAATGTAAACGCAGAACCGTCATCTGCGGCTGAACCGGCTCTCCGTCCAGCCGCGACACCCACACTGTCCTTCCTGCGCGATCAGAACTTCAGCTCATCAGACACCAATGAGGTGAAGAACTACAAAGAAACCGACTGATAAGCCAGAAACAGCCGAGAGTTCAGCTTTGATATCTGACTTTGATTTAATCATAGCCAATTCCTGATTGTAGTCAAGTTTGCTAAGCGTGTGCTTATGCGGCACGCGCGATCAGATGGAGCGTTATAGGGTGATTATAGGGTCATGTTATTTTTTGTTATTACTCATTAACTTTCCGGATTTCTCTGTTTATTTCTGCTTTATTTCTGAGTAAATTTGTCATCAAATTGTCTTCTGCTGCTGGAGAGGCCTTGATTGAGTTTCAGGGTCTTATTGCTGCTCACCCCAGGAAAATAAAAACATCCATATTTATGTGGATTTTTGTTTACTCGAAACACTCGGCTACTTTTTCTCAATAGGCATTGTAAAGCAAACCTTCTTGGCTTCTCTGCTTTTATTTCAAGTATTAAATGTCTTCACTGCAAAGAATCTTAAATCTTTATATCTGTATTTGGATCGCGCTCATGACTTATATCGTATATAACTTGGCATTATTGTTATTATTATTATTATAGAGGCACAACAGACGGCGAGTAAATCTCTAGTCTAGTACATCGCTAGAGGTAAATCTATAAAAATAGTTTGGTTAACGTGATGTGCATAGAAAATCAGGTTAGCAGAGCTCTAATGCCCCCCCACCTCTAAAAAAGCACAAACAGAAGCGTAAACCTTCAAATAAATGGAATGTAGGGAGACAAGGTACCCATAAATAACACTGGCTGTTTAAATAGGAACTAAACGTGGGTAAAACGGGCACTAGTTAAAAATAAAATGGGTACCTATGGTTTTTTGGTCAGGTAGTTGGAAGGGATCCAGCCCTCAGACATCAATCCATCACTGACGCTTTTACAGAACCACCAGCCTGTGCTGTTCCTCTCTAGCACTTCGAAAACAGCGCCCTCTTTAAACCCCGGGGTCTGATCGTCCCCTTCGAAGTCTGCCACCGCCAGGAACAGCTCCTCCTTCACTGGTTCCTTGATCAGCGGAGGGAGGTTGTTTCTGGGTGGCTGCGGCTTGTCAGATTTGATCGGAGGTTTCGGGGGCACTTGGACTTTTATTTTGAGCGATTCCTCCTTGTCTTTGAGTGCTGGAATTGGAACAGACTTGGGTTTGGGAGGTGGGGGTCGGTTCTGAGGCGTGCCAGCAGGTTTGCTCTCCTGAATTTCCTTCTGATGCGTCTGATCTCTGACCTCACCAAGACTCGCTTTGGGTTCTGGTTCAGTGCCCTTTTTTGGTGGAGGAGGTCTTCTCGGGGCAGAGCTCGGTCTCTGGGGTGGTTCTCTCTGCCCGGGCGTGTGCAACTTAAGGATCTCTGGGGCTTCCTGACTTGGCGCGTGGCCGTTCTGGGTTCCGTTTTGGTGGCTGGGTTCAGATTCGGGAGGTTTTGAGGGGCGGAGCTTGCTCCTCAGGTTGGTGATGTCCAGCTCAGACTTGTTGTTCTGAGTTTCTGGTTTGGCTGCTGGTGCCGGTTTGGGTTTGAGGACGGGTTTGGGTTTGAGGAACGGGGCGGGGCCGGGTGGGTCAGGTTTCTCCTCTTGGATTTCTGGTTTAGGTTTGGGCGGCTGCTTGGGGACTGGCTTCAGGTTGAACTTCTTGACCTCTTTAGCGGAAATCTTGTGACCGCACTCCAGGCCCATCTCGTTCTTCAAGAGCAAGGGTTTGTTCTTGTCTTCACGTTTTGGCTCTGGGGGGCGGTCAGACTTAGGTGGGGGCGGTTTGGGGGACACCAGGGGTACGATCACACCAGGGGCTGGAGGTTTAGGAGGTAGCGGTTTGGACATTTCTGTCTTGAGCTTCTCCTCCATCTCTAGGCTTTTGTTGATGGATTCCCTTCTTGGTGGGAGCGCCGGTTTCTCCTCAGCAGTTGGTGAAGCAGGAGGTGGAGGTAATGGAGGGGAGGCGGTGCTGTTTTTCGACTTCCAGTCTCTTAGCTTGGGCCGTGTGATAAAGTCGCTGGACGAAGGCTCGTCTGGTAGAGGTTTGGACCAGGTATCTTCTGAGCCAGTGGTGCTCGTGTCCTCCAGCTTCTGCTGAGCCATCTCTCCAGGTAAAGGAGCTAAAAAATTCGGTCTGGAGGTGCTGCTAGACTTCTTGTATTTATCCACATAAGTGGCAGGTGCCCAGCCCTCCTTCTCATCGATCTGAATGTACCACCAGCCGCTGGAGTTCTTTTCGATCACCTGGAAGAACAGAGCGCGAGATGAATGATGAACGCCTAGAATACGTATATGGTTTGTTTCCTGATGTTTGCGCTCACCTCCACTTTGACTCCAGCCTGGAAGCTAATTCCATCAGGAATGGTGGTCTGAAAATCAGCGATGGTGTAATACTCCTCTTCAACCAGCGGGGGCACTGGAGGCTTGGGCAGATTTGCTCCCCGAGGCTTCACACACAAGGATAACAGAAAGAGACAAGGGTGAGGATTATGGTGATGAGAGGCTACGCTGAAGCTACTCCTCCAGATCTGGACTAGAACCAGACCAGAGTCATTCTTCTAACACTATTAGATTCACTTTTCAGCTTCAAAATGTACAAATAATATAAATATAATAAAGTTTTCTTACGATGGAGAGATCCCGACGTGGTGGGGGTCTCTGCCTTGAATCCGCTTCTATAAATAAATACATAATATGAATGTTTAAGCATTAATAATAACAACAGTCATCCTTTATATAAATATCTATCAATTCGTTTATCGTCCGTTTTCCCAGTTCCTGGAGTAGGACGTTAGTGTTTGGAGCAGAGTTTTCCGTCCGGATGCCCTTCCTGACGACAACCACCAGTAAGTGGTGGGAACTTGTGAGACTAATGGACAATTTCACATTTCCGATCAACATAGTGCATGTTTTTGGACTGTGGGAGGAAACCGGTGTACCCGGAGGAAACCCACGCTGACACGGGGAGAATACAGAAAGACCCGGGGATCGAACTCGGGACTTCTTACTGTGAGGCGACAGTGCGAACCACTCAGCCACCGTGCCACAATATGCTTACTGAGTAACGAATTGAAATTGCAGGCACTTGACCTCGTCCTAGAAAAGATGAAGATTGCTGGCTTTGACTTCACTTATGTTAAAGCTGTTTCAGGTAGTGGGCAGGTATGTTGCTGACATACATCATAGAATAATTGTACTAAAATAATTCAAATATACAAAATTCTGGAACAATTTACTGAACCTTTTACTTGGCAGCAACATGGCAGTGTGTACTGGAAAAAGGAAGCAAGACAAACTCTTCAACACCTGGATCCGGCAAGCCATTTACACACCCTGCTGCAGGTACTACTTGATCTAGGCAATAAATCCATTAGATGTTTCACCTACTTTTTTATGTATATTTTGTCGTTTTAGTTATCATTAGTCAAGTTCCTGTCTGGCCTCCTGTACACTGTTACAAATACTGTTTGATGTTTAAAGGTGTTTGTTTTATGTGAGAGCAGAGAGCATGTGTAGTCGGTTTGTGTTGTAACAGAAATGTAACAGATTACACATGAGTGTTTGAATATGAAAGTCACGTGATTCGTACTTTGTTCAGATTTGCTGTTTCTGAAGCATTGCTAAGTAAAAAATTAAACTCGTGCTTAACTGACCATCGAACTTTTATTTTTGATTAACATTGGCATTTTGAATATTGTTGAAGCTTATAAGAAAAAAATTCTTTATTTTGTTTTATCCTATTCTTTATCGTATTCTTATAATGGGAGGTTTATTTTCATAATAAAACAATGGGTCTAATTTTAGGGCAAAGTTTGAATGGTGGTTTAAATTATTAGTGGTGTCTGGTAAGGAAACGCTGTTAACTAATTGCTCATACAAATAATGTTCTCCGTGGTGATCCTCACCCTATCATTGCTTGTGAACGACTGAGCCTTCTGGGCCTTTTGTTTATACCAAATTTTGTCTAACCCTAACCCTGTTCAAACTCTTTTGGAATGTGTTGAAGGCATTAGATATGAAAGAATATTGTTTTTGTGGTTATTGTTGTTGTTGCAAATTAAGTTTGCAAATCTGTTTAAACAGTTTTTTTATCTCTGTAGTGTATTCAATTGAAAAGGATGAAAATGTTTAAAAGGATTTGCAAATCAATGCATTCTTTTTTTATTTGTTTTACACAATGTCCCAGTTTCATTGATATTAACGAATTAATAAGAATTTTCAATAATTGTCTTTTTGTAGGAAAGTTTTGCTGTCCAGGATAGTCCAGTGTGGATGGATTCCAGTACAACAGATCAGTGTAAAAGTTTAGAGTCGGCAGTTGGGGGTCCTCAGCAGCTGGCTGATATAACTGGGTCACGGGCGTATGAGGTATGTACGCCTTCACCACACCACACCACACCAAATCCACAGCAACTATGTCTGTATTAATTTATTTATACGAGGGGTATAGAGTATGTAGTTTCAGCACTTTTACATTTTGGTTGGAAACAGGGAGGGTGGGAGGAGTAGTAATTGGTCATTTTTGAGAGAACATATATGGTGTGCACCAAACCGCACATTTACATGAGCCCACTAAAATTACTGAGCACTTTATTCTTAGTGCTTGCTTTCATGGGAATATCTTATCACCAATGCTGTTATCACCAGCTTTTATTTGCATAATGAATTTTTATGCTTTTATTTGCTTTGGTTTACCTCGAATAAGGAATAATTTCATTAACATGACTTGCATTCATTGATATGATGTAGTTGCTTCTTTTTATTTATTTGTTGATGGCCGTTATTACTAATCAATTGAAAGTCTTGCTCTCTCTAGTATGTCCTCCGTTTAGTGTGTGTAGTGTCCATCAATTCGTGCTGTATTTTTTAGTCCCTTTAAATTGCACAATCCAGGTTCTTTCTGTGTTGTATTGTATTTCGGATGTACTGAAAGTGATTTAAATGTGCACATGTGGGATTTGGATGTAGCTATAGTGTAGATTGAGCGCCATCTGATTTCCATGCATGGCAATAAATGTGACTGATAAAAATTGGTCATGTTTTTTGATTTCTTATTAAATAGTTTCAAAATGTGTATTTATTTAAATCATTGGTTCATCCTTGTTTTATATATCATCTTAAGTAAAACAACTAATACCTTTTTAAATTATATTTTTAGCGCTTTACAGCAAATCAGATTGCCAAGATATATCAGTTGTATCCTGATAAGTATAACGATACTGAGGTAAGTGTAAAATAAACACCTACTACACTGACCAATAGTATAGACACAAGCCGTAAAATTGCTGGCATTGATATGGAGTTGCTCAGTGTTACTCAGTTATATAGTGAGCTAAATTTATTAGGCTTGATATGCAAACAGCATTCCAAACTACGATCAGTTGACACCATAGCTCTGTTCAGACCTGGATAATATTTATTCAGTAACCGTTTAAGTGTATAGGAAATGCAAATACTTTTTGGTTTACTTTTTTTTATATTCAATTGCAGGCAATATAGTAAATTGCTTCATGTTACACTTGGTCAACGTCATTTCATTTGTTATCATTCCATCATTCAGGCTCATAACACCTAAATGGCTATGTGGGTTTATGGCAAATAGTTTAGTCTTCATTAAAACATTGAGAGAGTATTTCTTCCCATTTCACCTCACATGTTTTTGGACTTTGTGCAACACCTGTACTAAACCCACACAGACATGGAGAGAACAAGGATCAGGCCTGCCCCACCTGGGGATCGAACCTAGGACAAACAATGTGTGTAAAATATAGAAACTCAAATGAAACCAGTAGGTGGAAATATACTCATAATTCAGTGGATGAGTAGCTTTGGACAGGTGAGATTTAAATGTTTAAATGTTGTTGTTTAAAAACTGCCTATTATATGATTTTAATAAACCCATACACAATCAGCTTCTGACTCTATAAATGTATTCATTTTCTGATCTGCCATTAAATGTTCTAGATGTGTCTTGATTTTTTTTTTTAATAAATGTGGATAAAGTAACTAAGAGAGATTTTTTCCCCGGTTCCTCCGATTTGGGTCACTACAGAAGTTTGTTGTATGCATTATTGTTTCAGTCTAGTTTTTATACTGAATTGACCTTTACTTTTTTTCCTGATTTCCTTTCCTTTTTAAAAAGAGTTGAAATGGTTCTATCAATCAATTATTTTATGATTTAATGATGTTGTTCATTGTGAATAACATGAAGTAAAATAAGTTATGTACATTTAGATTAAAATAGGTCCTGAGACATTTTTATGAACATGAAGCAGGACTCCAGAATTGTTGTCTGCAGGAAGAAAGACTTTTTTAATATTAAATTGTATTCTGAGTACCAAAATTTATAATTTAATAAATTCTTAAATATTAAGCGAAAGAATGGGAACATTTAGCTGCTTTACCACCTCAGCTGTTTTTGTGATGGAGTCTGAAAATCACAAATGTGTTCATTTAGGTGCAAGTTTCATATGTATACATATTCGTGTCAGTTAAATATTTAATAGTAAATAATTGTTATTATATTTTCACACTGCTTCATTATAGCTTGTATATTTGATACGTTTTTATTGTACTGCTTTAATTTGACAGAGAATCTCACTGATCAGTAGCTTTGCAGCGTCCTTATTTCTTGGAGACTATGGAGCAATCGATTACAGTGATGGTAAGTTCCTATGAGATTTTTTATTAATAGGCAATGAAACACTGGGCAGGAAACCACCTTGGACCAGACACTAGTCTTGCAGGGCACAATGGAGTCAAGTAAATTTTATTTGTATAGCATAGTATAATTATAATGTATAAACATTTTCTAAAGCTAGAAAATTAGTATGATTCTTTTTTTAATCATTAAATTATAAAGACTCTTTTCTCTTCATATATTACGACTTATCTGCAATGTGAGTGTTTCCTATTTGCTATGGCATGGTCACCAGTTGTGTTATTGTGTGAAGTGGTTCAGACATCTCCTTTGATTGTTCTTGACTGATATGGGTTCTTAGATGCTTTATAACATGGTTGTGGATTATCAATACACTGCAGTAGCTCTTTTTCCCTCGTGAGATTTTTAGCAGCTTTGTGATGCTGTTTTACTTAAAGGTCTGAATTCTATCCATGCTTTACATCCATGTGGCTACTGGTCACTTTGTGGTTTAATCACTGGACTGGTAATTAGCAGATTGCTGATTCAAGCCTTAGCTATACCAGATGCTGCTGTTGTGCTTTGGAGCAAGGCAATTAACACTCAATTGCTCAGAGTTTTGAAAAGATTCAGTAAAGGGCACTTTACTCGTAGCCTGTTGAATCTTTTGGTATCAAACCCGCAACCTTCTGTTCATGATCCCAGTACTATATCCACCAAGCCACGGCTGTTCTAAATGCAGAAAATGTTAAATATTATTAATTTACAGCACAAATGTGCTAGTGAAAAGTATGAATTATTATTAGATTAATAATATTATTAGATATTATTAATAGTTCAAAATTCATTTTATTTCTGTTTCTTATAACATTTACATTTATGTGTGTGTTTTAGGTTCTGGGATGAATTTACTGAACATCTTTAGTAAAAAGTGGTCAGAATCATGTTTGAAAGCCACAGCACCTCAGCTGGCAGAGAAGCTGGGAGAACCTGGGCCTTCCACTGCAGTTCTGGTATTTAATTTTTCTTGTTTCCTCTTTTTATTAGTGTAAATGCAATTATGCAGAGTAGATCTATCATATGAATCAGTTAAGTTTAATGGTATTTTTGTATTTACTCTTAGGGTCCCGTGTCTCCTTATTTCATAAATCGTTTTGGGTTTCCTAGAGATTGCAAAGTGGTGGCATTTACTGGAGATAATCCTGGTAAGAAAAACTTTTATGGAACTGCATTGTCATGTGACCCATTTCGGTCCAGGCACTTAGTGCAACGAACAATGTGTTGCACAACTACAGGTTGTGAGAAACTGCTGAGCTTGAGTGAACCTTAAGGAGTCTTATATACTCGTATCTAAATGTTCTTCTTGACACATAATCATGCAAAATGTGATTCTGTATGATTTTGTGCATTAAGTTTGTGGACCTATAGTCAGAGTATCTAGATCTCTTTATACCCAAACTTCCACATAATTTCATCACATGAACAATATCTATACATATATACCATGATCTCTTTGATACATGGAAGTATCTAGCACACTGTTTATTCATTTATTTATTTAAAAATTTGCATTGTAGGATAAAAAGAGGCCTGTGCACCAAATCTGGTGTTTTTGTACCTGAACAAGGGAGAAAAACATTTACAATATGTTAAAATGCAACTGTAATATGTCTATATTGTAACAGTGCTTGTAATGATCAGGGTTTTATTAAATGCTTAGCCAATAGTCATTACTCTTAATTCCGATATTGACCAATTTGCATATGATTACCATAAAGGCTTTACTGACCAAGCCAGACAAATGAGTTTCTCAACTATTAGGGGTTTCTTTGTGCAGCCTTAGTAAGTACCTACCAAAAATTGGCAGAAAGATACATGTGTGTGTGTGTGTATATATATAGTGTGTGATCTGGACTAAGGGAGAGGCAACTGTTACTCAAACAACAGAGTTACAGATTGTAATACTCATGGTACGTGTGTAAGTCTTAAAACACAGAGCATTGAAGTCTGTGGGTGGGGCTGCGTAATTATAGGCCCATTGTTAAAATCACTTACATCGATCATGTATGCATGTAAGAAAGCTGATCAATAATCACATGAAAGCAGTACCGTATACATCACAGAGGCTAACTGAAAACCAACCAAATTGCAGAACCAACCCTTAGCACTGTTTATGTTTATTTAAGTGAAGTTATTATTCATTATTATTATTATTAATAATAATTAGGGCTGACCGCAATTAATCGATTAATCGTTGGTCGACCAAAAAAATTACTAGTCGGACAAATTCCATTGGTC
>JAOUQU010005806.1:0-18642 GCA_028566735.1 Ammoglanis amapaensis | reverse complement strand
CACACACACACACACACACACACACACACACACACACACACACACACACACACACACACACACACACACACAGGGCTATTTTAATATCTCAAATTGAACTGAATGCATGTTTTTGGACTATGAAAGGAAACCCAAGTACTCATGAGAAGAACATGCAAACCCCACTCAGAAAGTACCATATTTGCTTACTCAGGAATCAAACTCGAGACTTTGTTAACCAACAATGTATTAACGGCATAGGATAAGAATTCATCCTAGAAAGTGAACCACAAATTCACTCGTGCAATCACACCTCAGGGAAATTTAAAGCAGGTAATTCACTTTCTGCTTCCTTTTATATGGTATGAAAAACTTGTCAGAGAAAATGCACAGACACACAGGTCATGCAAAACTTGTTACACACGGGGACCGAAGATGAGGTCTGACCCCAAGTCCCTAAACTCTGTTTTGCTATGTGAAACCTCGTTCAGCTGCAGAGCTGTTCCGCTCAGACTACAAAGTGGATCTGTACTGCCTCACATCTTTTTGTATGAGATACACATTTTTTGTTTAGATCTGTCAACAGGACCGAGTCAGTGAAATGTGTAATCGCAATGAGACCTCAGTAAAAGTAGAGAGTGGTACCTGTCAGTCACAGTGAGATAAAGAGATGTCCATAAACAAGCCACTATAGCATGTTCACAAGTCCGATCAAACATGATACGGTGCGTGTTGTGTGTCTGACCTTCATAAACACTGCAACTTACCATACACACCTGAACATAAACTCACTAGTCTTGTTTTCCCAACATTTCAGTATTGCTTTGCATTTGTAAATTTGTTGTAAGAAAATCTGAAAATGTTATTTGCATTGATTTGTAATAGTTTTTACACCTAATGCCATTCACGATTTAACCCACCCGATTTATCCAGGCTTTTGACAGAACCATTGCACTGGTTAAAGCCTCCTAGTAAATAGATTCCTAAAGGACGATTTAGTGTCTGCAATTAAACTGTTTGCTTGTATCCACACTGAAAGGACCTGGACCTTTCTATCTGGGGATCAAACCCATAGCCTTCGTGCTGTGTATTGACACGATGCTGCTTAATAAACTGTCTGAATAACTCAGTGAACACAAAACAAACCACATTCTAAGACTTTTCAAGTCATTATGTGCATAACTTGTGAGTAATACAAAAAGCTAGTGATGAGGCGTAAATGTATTATTAATAAGAAAAAGAATAACAACAAACAATCTTTAAGAACTTCCATGAAAACAAAAGGCCAAGTCAGTGTTTCTGTTATATATGAACTATTCAGCTCCTGAAACAGGACAGTGTAGAGGAGAGGATAACACGTCCTGGCTGGAGTTGGTGCAAAATGCTTTAATGAATCCAGGAGGAACAGAACTATTACTCTAACACCTACACGAAAATACATCAGGTGTTGTTGTTATTTTATGGCTGAGCGTTGCACCACAGTTGCAGTGCAAGTAAACACATTTTAAATCTTAATGTTCCAGGAGCAGTTAAACGCCTAATGTTTCAAATGATTTCTGTGTACGAAATAAGATGCATAAAGAAGCAGTACACCTGTATGAATATGAAAAGCTTAAATAAAGCTTAAAGTTCACAAACTTTGGAACCATTTCTGTGGGTTTCCACCCTACAAAAGATTTAAGAACAATTTAAACTTCGCCGTCAAATAGTCTTCAACCTTACATATCGAAATGACATGCACCACAAGAGGGCGCACAACAGCCATCAAAACAATAAAGCCATAAAGAAAAGAAAATGTATTTGCTCTCTGTATGTGTCACTACCTTGATGTCTACAATGTATTGTTTATGATTTAACATTTAAAGACATTCAACGTTTAATACTGATCAGCTAAAATCTACAACAACGAACTCGATCGTGGCTTCAACCGGATAATAACACAAACGTGACTGAACCCTCAGAAACTCGGTGCCCTCTGGGGTTGTGGCGATGAATTACTTCACGGTGCATCAGGCCTTGATGAACTCTAAAAGGAAAATGACGTTGTCTTGCATCGAGTCGACGTAAAAGTAAAAATGAGCCTTTAGTGGGCTTATCCAGCATCACCAGCTTTTCAGAGCAAGATGTGACATCATCTGTAGGTGTGTCACAGTTTGCAAATAATGCTTGATAATTCTACACCAATATAAATGCTCATATTAACAAAATGCTAAAGATAATTTTACTGTTTCTGTCATAGTTTCAGTACAATAATCCATGTTACCCTTTTATCATGTTAAGCGACTTCTAGTGAGAAGCAGAATCAGAACCTGGTGCATCAGAGCCAGCACATGTACAATAAATCCAGATAAACACAGATACTGAAGATTCCTGATTATGTCATGATTATTGGGTGTGTAACCCAAGTCGTTTAGGCCAAGTTAAACCCAGGATAAGCTCTGAGTTTCACCCTAAAAGCAAAAAGAAAAACGATTTCTCATGATTGCGCTAAAACAAATTATGTCTGGCTACATGTAAATAAACCCACCTATGTCTTATCACCAATATATGATTGAGCAGTCTTTTTACATATAAATGAACATTTATGACCCCGCCTATGAAACCTCGGCTAAAGTCACCAAATCTAATTATGAGATAAAGAGCATCAAAGTAAAGAAAGTGAAAAAATGTCAAAATGAAATGATGCGATTTGACTTTAATAATACGTTGCAATAAACGATCGCTCATACATTAAGGTTTTAGGATTTCATTCTTGAAGTTTAATTTATAACATAATAAATAGTAAAATGTGTGATTTTATTCACCTTATGTTTTCATTTTCCACCAGAAAATACAAGAAGTTTCTTCGTAAACAGTAATTCCGTTTTTTATATGACTTTATATGCAAAAACCATTGAAGATTTGGGTGTTATTTGGGTAAGAACTTTTTTTATATCCTTATAAAATGGATGCAGATCTAAATATCAATGCAAACCTGCTACAAATAAACAGTTTATGTGAAAACTTCCTTTGTTCATTTTAGTGTAATCTGGATGGATTTTATCAGCACAGACCAGAAGTACTAAAATGTAATTATAAATTTGTGATATATAACTTGCAATGGGAGAATGTAGTTTTAATTTGGTAAATGACACACAGTCAGGAAATTATGGCTCAAATATGCATCAGTGTTGAGTCACAATTGTAACAACACCACAAATGCTTGCATGTCATCTACACACACCACCATCATATGACTTTTCTTCACTGTGGTTGTGTAATACTCACCATTGACGATGCCACATCATAGTCATTTTTACATCGACTAACCTTCTTATTTATCACAGCCCTTCTTATTTATCTGACAATCTACGGGTTTGTTCCTCGTAATGGCAAGTTTTCTATTAAACAAGTCAGTGTATCCAGTTAACATGACCACATGTGTTTGGACAGTGCATGGAAAGCCAATCACATAGTGAGAACCAATGCAGTCCCGGGGAGAACATGCAGACTCCAGTCAAAAAGGACCTAGATGTCCCAGAAGCTTCTTGACGTGAAGAGGAAATGCTACCCAGTATGCCACCTTTTAGTAGTAATACACAATAATGATGTCACAGTATCACCATGAGTGAATTAATATGAATTAATATTGACCTTATGAACATTCTTATGGCTGGCATTTTTCGAAAAATATTAATAAAAAGTTTTCTCTGGAATATGATCATGCTTGCGCAGCAAGGATATAAAACCTGGCTTTACTTGTTGCCAGGATTACAACAGCATCAGCTAAAATCATTTGGGTACTAAAACTGTCCCGGTTCGCAAATATTTCAGAAACATTTCCAGACTTGCAGCTTTACTAGCTGCCAAAGAAGATTTTGCAAAGTACTGAATAAACTCTCTGAATACTTTAGTGAATAAAATATTTCAGAGATTAATTAAGTTTGAAAAATAATTTAGCAAGAGATGAAAGTTTGTAATAACAGTCTGAATCTACTGTATGGAAATGTGAGCTTGTGTGTGTAATGGTGGCAGGAATGACCGGTGACTTTAATAATTAATTTCCTACCCCGGTCTTTAATATTACACCAGCCAATGGGTGATATTTGCCTTCAGCTGTGTACCTTTAAGTTGTGGGGATCATTGTTCTCTCGTACCTCTTCCAGATTTGAGCTATTTGCCATACAAGGTGAGCTGAACTCTGAACAGAACTGCTGGTTAGTCAATGTCGTAATATTGTAGGGAAAGAGGTAGAATGGGCTGCTCCTGATATTGAGGTAGGCCAATGCACCCTTTAGAAGATTGGAAAGTAATTTTGTGAGGCTTACAGCCAGTGACTAGTCGATATGCCACTGTATTCAACCTGGGGAGTTTGCAGTTGGTGTGGTTACACTGCTCTCATCCTGGATATCTAGGGTCCAGAGCGAAGCCTCCGCACAACATCTGTGACAGTTTTTCTCCACGACTACACCATATTGTCCATGCGATGCTCACGAAAATGGTCTTCACATTAGGTATGATAGGCATTAACAAAACTAATATAAAGCATCACAATCACATAATTAATTAAATACAAATATAAACATACTGCCAATTTTATTGTATTTATTAAATGTCTCCATTGGTGGTCATTTACATGACTGTGCTTAAAATTTTAATCCACAAGTAATACACACCAAGTCACTCACAAAATCTTAGAAATGTCAGGGTTGCCAGATTGTAACTCTTGTTTCAAGTTAAATAAATCATGAAAAAATAAAACATGAAAAAATGCTTAATTAGCTTTTGTTCTCTGTTTAATTGGCATTATATGAACGAGTAAGGCAACATGTTGGTAACTGATGCTCCTACAACCGTTTGGTAACCAGTCCAGTATGCATTTCTACCTGCCATGTATGTTTTCATGTAGGCCCTGGACCCACTGTAGTGTTAATCATTATTTAGTGACAAATAAGAAATTAGACATAAATAAAAAAATTGTGCAAGGTTCTTACTCCCTATCCTTTAAGGTCTTTACGTAAAGGTAAGAAGCCTAAATCTAGACCACGACTTGTGACTTTGACCTGACTTGTCTTCAAATGTAGCTCTCTGGAATATAATAGCTTAACTGAAGAAATGAACTCAATCAAATATCTTGTATAAATAGCACACTGAGCTCATGACAACATCAAAATGGAAATAAGGTCATACATCTAGATTAGAATGTTCATTAATTTTTCAGCCAGAAGTACACTCTTCAGGGAGCAAGATGCTTTTGGAATAGAGCTCAACATCATGGGATTTAAAGTTCCACTAATGTTCAAAGTTCGACAAGGTAAAAAAAGTCACAATGAGCTCATGGGGGGATACTTATGCTTTTGATCATTCCATCTTTTATTTCATAGGGTTTCGAGCTGTTGGGTGATATCTCTTGTCTGCAAACAGTTCAGCTGTGATGAAACTTTTGCCGATAAAATACAGCAATGTTGTTCTTCTATTATTATAGGTAAATTATTAGCAAGGAGATTTTTTCTGCCTCAATTACATTCAAGTCTGGACAATGCATACATCACCACATGTACAACTTAGTCAAGGTTTTATCATCTTTTATCATCATCATACTTTCACAGCATTCGAAGTGTGCATGGGATCATTATCATGCTGAATAATAAATCAGTTCTTAATCAGATACTTTCCAGATAAATCTCTTAGTGAACTAAAAGCAAAAACTACATAAGTGTTAACTTGGCAAACCCTAATGCCTTTGCTAGAATCTTAAACAAGAAACACATAGAAACATTTTCTTTTTAGCCACTCTTTGATTGACAGATTAATAATTACATATTGAACATACAGTTTGTTTTCTGATTGAACAGTATAACAATTAATCATTAAAATTAGAATGAGAACACACTTTTCACCACAGTGCTTTTTACACATACAGAAAATATTCCTCTGCATTTAACCCAATATGTGCAGTGAAACACGCATTTTCACACACTAGTGAATACACACTAGGGGGCAGCAATGAACACACATGCCAGGCACAGTGGGCAGTTCTAGCTATATCACTCAGGGAGCAGTTAGGGGTTGGGTGCCTTGCTCAAGGGTACTTCCGTCATGACGTGTTGACTCTCAGAATCAAACTGGCAACCTTCCTCTCTCTAAATACTAGGTCAAGGCTGCCCAAAGCATGTTTACCGTGACAAGTACAGTATGTTTTTTTAAAGGCACCCAAAAGGCACCCAGTAATGTGTATGTATGTATAGTGCATGGATAGAAAACATAGATATGGATAGTATGTACATGAACAGTTGTACTTTTTTAATACAGTACTATTATAATACAATCTAGAAAAATTTACATATGGTTTAAAATGTATTTTCTTTTGAAGGTCTTTACACAGTTAAGTCCTGTCAGCAATGGCTAATTAAGCATTTAGTTTCCTTAACTTTCCTTATCCCTATAGTTTAAAGAACAAAAATTACAAAATGATGTTGTACAATGTGTTTATTTTTTGACTCTTTTCTGTATAATTAACATTAGCAATTTCCCCCTGGGATGAATAAAGTATTTCTGATTTTGAAGTACAGTATTAAAAGAGCACACTTGTACTTTACAGCAGTTTACTATCCATATCTGTTATTGTGTTTCAGTAAATTTTTTGAAAAAAAAAACATGTTCTTGTCACAGTTCACATGCATTCCCATGGTGAAGTAGTGATTTACACCTGGCTGTTTTTTTTTATTAGCACTGTAATTTAGAAAATAGTTCATAATGGCTGTAAGGACCTTTTCATTCGGCTGCCATTTAGAGGCTTTTATGGTGGTTCCACTTGGATAGGTGGTGGACTTTGCAACAAGCTCCATTTTCCGGACCGCTTGGGGCTTGTTTAGGAGCTTCAGCGATGTTAATTTTGAAATTTTTTGATCAAGTACTGTGAATGAGCTGGTGCTTGGTGTATCTTCACTGCCAGCTGTTCATACCAGCCAGTTCAAGTGATGGGAAATCCTCTACAAAGGCTCCACATTCTGGACTTGACATTAGTATTGTGCAGATATATTACATCCAGTCTGCTCATACCACACATGGTCTGATCTGCTCAACTAAGAAAAGAGATTTTGGTCCTTCAATTTGTTAATCTTTCTCTGACCCTTTCCCATAATGCACTGTCTCAAGAGCTACTTGCCTTATGAATGAGACTCTTTTTGCATGCATTATCATAGAAATATATTTGCTATTCTAAAAAACAATGCACTCTTTGTATGAATAATCGAAAATGCATTGAGTTTAGTGACCTACAGATTTAACCCTTAGCAATTTATACATTTTAATTGTTATAATTCTATTAAAGCAAGTGAACATAAAAGTGTCCGACATCAAGTGACTTCTGTATAATTAGTTCTGCAACATTTATTCATTATCCTAATACTTTCTGATCAGCCATGTGGCAAGAATTAGTTCCATTTAATCTTCAAATCAAACATTAGAATAAGTAAACAAAGAGAACTTGGAAACAGGTGACCGTGATTATTAGTTCCGGATGGTTGGTGTATTATGTCTGAAACTGCTGATCTGTGTGCGTATAATATTCTCCAGAGTTTACACAGCATGAATCCGTGTATAAGGTTCAAAAAAGCCTCATTCAAACACTCAAGTGATGTGCATCAGCATCCCTGAACGTGAAACATTTTTACAACCACTGCTGTCACCAAAAAAATTGTATCTAAGCCTAAAGTGGGCAGTCTGATCCAAATTGTAAAGAATCTCAATGCCTTGATTGACATCTACAGGTCAGTCATAAACTATAAGCCATCTATTCATCTATTATTTTAATCCTATTTAGTTTAATCCTATTTAGGGTCATGGGTGAAGACACTAAACACCTGAACAGGCAATCAGTCTGTTGCAAGTAACAGACACAAATACAGAACAATGTCCATATCTCTAATTAACCTGACTGCATGAGTTGTGTTTGGACTGTGGGAGAAAACCGGGATACCCAGAGGAATCCCACAGAGACACAAGGAGAACAGAAAATTCCACACATAAATTCTTGGATTGCCTTACCCAAGAACCAAACCCAAAACTTCATGCTGAGAGGCGGCACACAGCTAAACACTGAGTCATGTTATATGAATACAAGTTATTGTTAAGGTTATGTCCAATTATTCATCTTCATTAGCCCCTTTAAGCTGACATCAAGTCAATCAATCATCAAATATCTGGTCAATCAATCTGTTTAGTTCCCAAACAACACAGCAATGTTCTCAGCAAAACACAGAGACATGTAGGAATACAGCTTTAAAAGTGACAATATCTATGTTTACAGACTGTTACAGTTGTTAGTGTAACTATTGACATTTGTTCAGTGGTAGGATGTTAGGTGTCTTAGACAAAACAAAACAAAATGTTGACGTTACTGTTTGTTATAGATCTGGAACTAGATAAACACAAGTCATGTGACGATGTCATATCGTTAAATCATTAATTTTATTTCAGCAAGTTTTGAACTACAGCTAGTAAATAAATATGTAGATATAAGCTAATTATGTAAATATTGTGATGTATCTAACTGATACTGATACTGCGAAACACTTGATAGCATAACTGCACACAGAAACAGGGAAAACAGGCAAACTCTATACAGAAAGACTGATGTTTCAAGGGATCGAACCCAAGATCTTTTTGCTGTGAGGTGACTATTCTTCCCTATAGAAATGTGTTGTGGGAAAATCCCTGCATTTTGTAATATGTGGTTAAAACCGTGTGCTGTTTAGTTTATTTATCACCATGCATCATAATTCATTTCATGTTCAATTGTTTGGCAATGACATTTTATACCTTTTGCTGACTGATAAACAGTACGAATGCTACTTTGGGTTGAGTATGAACTGTTTTGCGTTATATGGGCTGTCTATACAGCACTTGATCTGTTCTATGAAAAACTTTTATGAAAATATGTCACTGTGCCATGGCATGCACAGGTAATAAAGCAAACCAAATGTGCAGTGAACATGTTTACACTGTGTTTACCTGCTGAATGGTATGCTCGGGTTTGGCCAGTCTGGGGGAATAAAACCCTCTGCTCTGGTCTCTTGAAGTGTCCAAGTGACTTGGTGAAGTGGATGTGAAGATTCAGCACTAGTACTGGTGGACAGCTCCCGCACAGCCGCTTCAACAATAAGGAATCAAATCCAGATCAGCCAGAAGTTTAAGATTAAAGTCGACACGTGTATTTTCGGTTTTAAACAAGCATGAATTAGACACCAGAGGACTCTTGTGTCAAACCTAAAGTATGCACCGGATCTCTGAGGTTTAAGGTTTAAGACTTGATCTATACAAAAGGTCTCACGCTACCTGAGCATCCAAGCTACAGAACATTCACGGTTCAAGTCCCCAACGGGTCCTGTTTCCAATATCCGGCATTCTCCATCCATTGAGTTGTACTAACTTTGCGCTAAAATATCACACGGGTTCACTTTCCCGTCTGCGTGGAAATGCGCAGTTCTAAAAACCAAACACTCAACAATTTGAGAAGAATCGGGACCCTTTAAGCGACTGCGATAAGACCACACCGATGTGTAGCTTTCTCCAGGTAAAACGACCGCACAATGCCGATCAAAGTTGCACCGATTCCGCATTAAAAGGCGCAGCGTGATTATTAAGATTCCGCTCTCGTTCCGCTTGTCATTCACAGCGCAAACACACACCGATCCGCTTCAGACACGGACAGCTGATCCCATCCACGTCCCCTTTGTTCGCACGAGTCCAGCATCCCTCGGTCCAGCCTCGTGTTTGATTATTGGCAGGTGATCTAGAAGCCGAGTCCCGATGTGACCGGCTCAGATCACCGGCTGCATGTGCGCTTTATGGCAACACAACAGCGCCTTCATCCTCACATCAGCTTCCTCCCGCGTATGTCGAGCATGGAGGATCCAATCCTCGTTCCCATCCTCACCTAACAACCGTGCTCTCTCTAAAACCTGGACCAAAGCTCCGGATCGGACTCTCCAGGACAACAATACGTTTCAACACTATTACTCCTCATTTAACCCAATCGGAGCAGTGAAACACACATTTATATTTACACACGTATGTTCTCCTCGTATGGGTTTACACCGGTTTCCTCCCACAGTCCAAAAACATACAGGTAAGGCAAAATAAAGAGACCAAACTTGTGTGTGATAGTTGAATGTTTCCTGTCATTAATATGATTTAGGGTTTAACATTAGAACTACCAAACCGCTGCCATTTGGCAATTATACCTATAAACCCCAAAGAACTGCAATTCGGCAAATGTGAATCGCTCTTCTTGCGTCCAGTGTTATTTAAATTAGGCCATTACATTTGCTAGGAGACTCTACTACACTCTACAATCTTCTCTGGAACAAGTTGGTGAACCCCCACCCCCCAAAAAAGTCAACATTACCAGATGCCATTAGACAGCCTCTGGTAGAAAAAGGGGTCATATGAAAATCCTGGTAGTTGACCAGCTGGTTTTGAACAAAACTATCAGCAGGGCCCTGACGAATAATATCAGCAACATCATAACTAATGTTGGTTTTTTTTATCTGGTACAAATCACCTGATTTAAATACACAAACACTAACCAGGTCCATTCCACCCATAAATATATTCCTCTCCTATCACTAATGTCGGGAACCCCAGAGGAATCAACCAAACCATTACTGACACCAATGAGCATCCTGAAGTTACCCCAAGTCCCACCAAGTAAGTCAAACAGCAGCAACACAATGGAAATAATTCCTAAATCTCAGCTTGTCATGTTTTAATATTTTACCTGTAAAGTGTCCTTGTGTGTCATAAAAGGCGTTCCTAAATAAAATATATTATTATTATAAAATCACATGACACAAATTGTAAGAGTGTTCTAGGGTTAATATATATACAAATATATATAAACACATACAGATACAAAACTATAATTAAGAATATAATGTGAAATGATCGTAATAACTGGTCATCCAAAATCAGTTTATCCAAGAATAAACAGCCCAGTGCTGGTGAAAAGTTATTTTAAGAGAAACAGCCAACCAGTACAGTGTGTGTTTTGAACAGGTGGTCTTTAGCTGTTTTCTTTACAACAGGGTACAAACTGACACAAGGCACCTGACAGAGTTTGTGTATAGCACTATCACCTGACACTAAGAACTCCCAGGTTTGGTTTCTGGGTATGGCAATACGGGGGTCTTTTGTGTGGAGTTTGTATGTGTGCCTCAGACCCACATGGGTTTCCTCCAGTCTGTGTGTGTGTGTCATCCAACAGTTGTTTATTTATTGAGAATTTTAACGTCATGTTTAAACCCTAGGTCGCATCCATGACATTCATTCACGGTGACCATTCAACACACACAAGTTTCAAACAATACACAAGGCTCTTACCTGCATGTTTTTGGACTGTGGGAGGAAACCAGAGTAAACCCACGTGGTAAATCAGAGTAAACGCACACGAACACAAATAATATATACAATAAATTTCACAATATGCATACTGTATGTGCAGTAATATCTATAGTTAAATATGTAGTACCTAATTAACTATAGGAACTTACATAAAAATAAAGACACTGTAACATTTCATCCGCTCTGGTCGTTCCTGTGACACGGTGTGTCCACTGTTCCTCAAATCAGCAGAAGATATTGAAACTTAAATTTAAATAAATATTTGTTAAAAAAGGGAAAAGAAAAGAAAATAAATATTTCGGATCCAGCATTTTTCTAAATACTCCTTGTTACTTTTCTAACAGCAGTTAGTGTTTTTGTTATGTTTTTTAAATAGTCACACAAACTTTATAAGGTTACTCCAACAATAAACTAATGGTATAATCAACTAAATATCACCAGATAACACAATGGTTCAAATGAATATGTACAAATAGTTTTTTTGATAATGTTTTTGCAAGTTGGCTCACTGTTTCTCTCCCAGAGCAGCAAAACCTTAGATTCATGTCACCTAACAGAATCATGTCACATAAAGCATAAACAAACTTGCAGGATTTGTGTTACTTTCCTATGTCTTCAGATTGAGACTGCTTCTTTATTGACTGAAAGATAGATGATTTAAATTTCATAAACTATAGTAAAATTAGTTGCTTTGTAATTCTATGTACAGTGCAGGGCTGTAAACAGGTTCTACAATGATCCGAGTGTATCCGAGTCAGTTTAAAGATAACTACTTTGTCAGCTGGAGGAGAGAGCATACATGGACAATATAGCCAATTGTTATCATTTCTAAACACACCAGTAAACACTGTGTACGGGGCAGATATTACCTACATGGCGCCAAGCTGCCATATGGCTACTAGCCTACATATGGACATATTAGAAAGGTTGATAAGATGTATCTGGTCCTGAACTATTTTTGTCTATAGTCCACCTGTTTGTGGACTGTGGGAGGAAACCAGCGCTCCCAGTTGAAACCATAATCTCACCCCAAAACATTTAAAACATTCAATGACCACATTTCTTGTTAATTATTGCAGTGGGTTTGCAGATACTTAAAATTACTGGAAATTCCAGTTTGCACAGTTCCTCCTTGTGACACAAATTCACATTATTTAGGCTCAATTAAGACAATTTATCTGTTGTTTTTAAACAAATACCTACTTCCAGTGATCACTGAGTTATTACAGACTTAAACTTTTTGGCAGACTTTGTGTTGCACAACCACAATCATTCCACTGTCTAATTTTTACAAAATTGTTTTTCAAAGTACATTGGTAAGGCTATTTTAATCAACATGTTGCTATATTATTTGGATTTTAATATGTAAAAAACTATGTATTAATGTAATGTATAAAGTTAAACAATGTATAACAATATGAACAATCTGCAACTATGCGCATCAATTTGGGATGAGCAGTAGCCCATGTTTGAGGCATAGACCACTCCAAACATTGGTCATCAGT
The DNA here is from genome assembly GCA_028566735.1 of Ammoglanis amapaensis. NCBI lineage: Eukaryota > Metazoa > Chordata > Actinopteri > Siluriformes > Trichomycteridae > Ammoglanis > Ammoglanis amapaensis. The sequence goes on along the minus strand of JAOUQU010005806.1, from coordinate 5,773 downwards.
GACGTCACCATCAAAAACAGCACCGGGATGCATGGGGAATTAAACAAGGAATTTCCCAACATTCTCCTTTCCCACAATGGAGACTTTGATTGAAATATTCTGCATAAGCTTTGAATTATATCAATTTCAATCTATTCTGGGGGCGTAAATAATTCCATTACCCAGGTGGAACCCACCCGAAAAGACCAGACTGAAAGCACTCAAGGACAACCTTCATTTTGATCTTCACCATCCATCTGCCCCTTCGACTGCCTCAAACATTGCACCACTATCCAAGTGGAGACTAAATATAGACAACAAAGAGCAACTTTAATCCCTATCACTGAAGAACATGTCTCAGGCGTAGTTCATTACACTAGACAAAAGCTATTACAACCTTCATCAGCTTCCAAAGACACGGCAGCCAAAAGCTGAGACATGACATTCTCCCTCTGACTTTTTCTCTCAACATAACCTGCAGATCTAGATTTAACAGAGAAAATGGAGAAACGTGTTTGTGTGTTGGGACTCTCACATTCTATCTCAACCGGCCTATAGGCTTTACCAAAAAAAGTGCAAGGCAGAGTTGGGCACCCCCATCCACAGTCTCGTAATCCAAGGCCACTCTGTCCTTCCACCACACTGCTTGTACAGAGTTCAGAACATTCAGTTAACATAACTGATAGCGGCTGCAGAGTACAAAAGTATAAAAACAACGATAACACACTGTAATGTCTTCAGGGTCCTTGGGTCCTTAATTATACCCGAGACCAAGCTGGGACTCAACGTGCCTATAATGTAATTTATTTTTGTGTTGATTTAAAATAGCAAGACTAGAACACATTTAGCATGTAAGGTAAAACAGTCTTTTATTTTGTCTGTACCACGACAACTTCAGGCTTCACCTAGTTGTCCTGTGGTTTAAAGTTAGTTCTACTTAATATGGCACCTCTGTTCAAAAGATCACTTTAGTAAATGAGGTACCGGATACTTGGCAGTTCTGATGAATGGTAAGATCGGTGGAGGTATAGCTGGATATATTCCAGTCCATCAGTTTTAAAGATATACTCCAGTGCAATGTGACTTTTTTGAATACCTAAATATACTTTGAATGGTATTTTTAAAATTCTATTTTTAACCAGTACATAATAATCAGGAACTTGCATCCACTAGATAATTTTGTGACACTTTAGATCTGATGCAACATGTAAAAGAACCTACACACATGAGGACAGTCACATTACATTTCCCATTTCCATTTTGAAACAGTGCTAACAGAAGTGTACTAGTAAACATTACCGTACTATAGTAGACAAGTTTAAAATGCAAAATCTGAAGAACTTTGGTTTTAGGAAGGTTAGTGAGATAGTTCAAGTGTTTGGTAAAGATCTGAGTTTTTAGTCTGTTTTTCTCAGTCAGGCGTTCAGCCTCATCACAGAAATGGCTCTTAATAAAGTGTTAAGTGATATACAGCTGAATATCTCAGTATACTGTTTTGCTGGACCATAGTGCAGCCTTAGATATTGTAGATCACAAAATGCTGCTAGACAGGTTAGGACTTTATGGAACTAAATTGGTTCAGGTCTTATCTGGAAGATCTGACTTATTTTGTCACAGTTGGCAGCTGTGAATCTGACATGTGGCATCTTCAAGGGATCAGATCTCATACTTCTCCCATTTAATCTCTATGTGCTTCATTTGAGTCAAATTCTACAAACCAACAAGATAAAACAGAGACCCGTCTGTCTCTCTCACCAGATGATTACAGTTTAATAGACTCACTGTGTTAGTGTCTGGATCAGTGTCTTTAAGCAGTGTATGGTACCCAGTACCATTATTTTAACCAAGGTAGAAATGTAGTTATATTACACAGGAAATCTCAACCTAGCCAAACCTAGTATTTTATTATTTTAATCGCCAGGGTCATGACGAGTCTAATTGTTCAGGAAAACACTGAGTAAAAGTCAAAATTCCCAGATACTGAATGCTCAAGCAAAAAGTTATGATGACCAAACAAACTTCGCTGAGTCTCCCAGTGTAGTTTTAATGTAGATTTTATTATTTAATAAGTACAAAAACAAATAGACAATATATACAAAACAAACATTTTCCTACAATTGAACAGGCCAAGATCACAAAAAAATAATTTTTAAGCCAATACACTAGCAGCATTAATCCCCGAAATGTGCAAAAAGTAAACTTAAGTAAGTTTACTAAAAAGTAAACTTTGTTTTAAATCGAAAGAAGAAGAATGAACCTGAATAATGCAATAAAGTGTGACATTTACTGTAAAGAACAACAAGACTTTACTGAACTTCCTCTTCTGTATCATCATGACTGAAAACCTTTTCCTGAGAAGACAGAACCAGATAACATTAAAAGTATGTTTTACAAAATAATTATTAATAAACAAGTAATAAAACCAACTCAGAATCACTCACATATCCTCCGTGGTTGTTGACCCATGGGCTGAAATATTCATGCATATATGTGGCACCGAAACCCAGAACTCGGTTCATGGGGTGACTGTCCAAGGCGTTTAGACGACTGATCACTTCAAATGTTACAGCAAGCTCATTCTTCTTTAGACTCTGTGCAGCGGTAGGTGCATCCAGGCTCAGTCTTCCTTTGAATGTCTCGACCACACTTTTAAATAGAAGATATGACATTGAGGTTTGCAGCTCTTTCTTTAAGGCATGGTCTCTCTCAATCTGTGGACAAATTTCAGAACGTGTCATACTCGGATATACTCAGTAACCATGAAGCATATAAGTAATTCAAAGTTTCTAAAAAATAAATAAAAAAAAACAAATACACATCACTGTTAAATGAGTTAACTTCAATAACGTTGGTGAGAAGGGCTTTACTATACTGGCATATCCTGTAAATTTGCACTGATAACTACAATACTAATCTTTTATCCAATGCTCACAAAAATATGGGATATTACAAAATGAATATGAAGTGATAAAAAAACTCAATTTTTAAATTAATATCATGTAAGCAAACAACAAGTCAAAGAAAGTTGTTTGCTCAAACACAGATGACAGTGGCAGGAGCACTTGGAACATCCCACAACGTGATTGGCAGACTACAAAATTGCTTTCAAGTGACAAAAAGGAACAGGCACAGTAATGCAACAGTACTCTGGGGACAGTTTAATCTCTATCGTGTTGAACTGCATGCAATGTGACCAATGATATGTATTCAGTTATCTGCTGAAAGGTGGGCTGAATGTCGACTGTGCTCTTCTCTGTTGAGTCATGGTTCAGTCTCTGTTGAGTCCATGGTTCAGCACTATTCAATATCTCCCATAACACTTGGAAGTTCTGGGATTTGCCCTGGATCATGAGCAGCACAGGATTGCACAAGAACTGCTAGACAACCTGATCCTGTCCATGCACCATCATGGTCAGTGTGGTTTATCAGTCTTGGATAACAACCCTCCTGAACATTCAATGTGTGGTGCTCTCATTCAGTTTGACATGCTTCTGTTTGTCGGTGTATTAAAAACGACTTCTCTGCTCATCTAAATATTACCTATTTTCTTCACTTCGTTTTGTTAACTCTCCACATATTTAAAACATTTAATATGCTTAAATTATTATTATAATTTCTAAAAAAAAATACAACCTTTTCACTATTATCCTTATTTTAGCAAAATGTAAAAAACAAGATGCACTTGTACTAAACAAATCACCACAAAAACACAAATATCCGTCCCTGCCAAATCTCTCTCTATCTATTCGTTTATCGTCCGTTTTCCCAGTTCCGGGGTAGGATGTTAATGTTTGGAGCAGAGTTTTCCGTCCGGATGCCCTTCCGTACGACAACCACCAGTGAGTGGTGGGATCTTGTGAGACTACTGGACAATTTCACATTTCCGATCAACCTAGTGCATGTTTTTGGACGGTGGGAGAAAACCAGAGTGCCCACGCTGACACGGGGAGAACATACAATCTCCGCACAGAAAGTCCCCAGCCTGACCCGGAGATCGAACCCGGAACTTCTTGCTGTGAGGCGACAGTGCTGTAACCACTCAGCCACCGTGCCGCCATATAAATTAAATTACATTATATATAATAAATCAATTATAAAAATAAACAGCTAACATTTTTGACACACACACACACACACACAATCATGCATTAAGCTTGACATGTTTACCTTCTTCCATTTATTTATTTTTTTACATCCATGGCCATGGTAGAACATATACTAGGTGAATACATGAAACATATGAAGAGTCACTTGTCCACAGGACAATGTCAATAGCTCCAGTTAACCTGACTGCATGTCTTTGGACTGTGGGAGGAAACCAGAGTACCAAAAAAAATCCATGTAGATGGGACCCGTGGGGAAAGACAGGCTCCACATACGGAAAGTCCAGGACTAGATTACTCGGGATTGAACCTGAGATATCTTGCTGTGAGTAGTTACTTGCGTTAAGAGTGTACTTCTTTTTAAATAAGATTTTACAACTTTATTCGAACTCATACATACAAGATTACAATACCTGAAACCAGTAATAGGACTATAAAGTTTACTTGGTTTACTTAGTACTCTTTCCACCTCTGGGATTAGAAAGATCAACAGCAGTCGAGGAAATTTGGAAACAAGTAATTTGAATGTGCGTCAAACATTTTTATACACCAGACATAAACAAGACAAGTTTGATTGTAAGTGTCACCATAGGGGCCACATAATTTTAACTCCCATTCTCAATCCCACTGGATTATTAAATGCAAATTAAACTAGTCCAAAGCCAAATCAAACTACTGTGATTTCTGACGGACGGCTTTTTATACAGGCATCATTACACATTTACTACTCCATTATTCCATCTCTCAGTTCTTTTCAAACCTTTTTTTAATCTGTTTCAATTCTCTAACTTATCTACTGAAATGTCTTTATTGTAAACAGGCAAAACTCGACTGCTCGGTGGCACAGTTGCACATGATGTTGGTTTCCTTCAGGTACTGTGGTTTCCTTTCACCCCCCAACCTTCCCAAACATGCAGATTGTAAACACGCCTAATTGTAAGGTTTGTAAACCCTGCAACAGACTGGCACTTTGTCTTTATGTCCCTCATGAGGCTGAGGCACAAAATCTATTCTTACAGAAGGAATTCATGATATTTGAAGATTACTGGAAAATAAAATGTTTAGTCACAGTGGTCGAATGCTGAAGATAAACAATGATAATGGTTTCATCTTCACAATTAATACCTTTCTCTCTGTCTTTCTGGTAGAATCAAACCCATCACAACTTAAAATGAAACTGCTAAAGAAATTTAGCAAATTTCAGCTTAACATGACAGAAATGTAATGACATACAAAAATATAAAAGTAATGATTAAAGTGTGTGCGGTTGCCCAGCTAAAACTAATAAACAAAACATATACAATATTTTATTTACCACAAACACAATTCCTTATAACGAGTGCTACAGCTAACAATACAAAATTAACACGCCCATGCAGATGTGTAGTACAAAACATAACAGGTTTCTTTTTCATCACAGTGTACAGCATTACAAAATGTTATAAGTCTGTAATTCCACATTTAGTATTTGCAAAATAGATGAACAGTACAAAAATATAATATATAACCTCTAAAAGGTGGACTAGTGTCTAACCGGCGACATTTAAATTGTTGTTCCAACATTTACCAATGCAACAGTATTAATAAAAGTTATTACTGTTTACAATATGAACCTTTCAAATTCAAATTTATTTGTCATTACACATATACAGATGTACAGTACAATGAAATGTTTCTCTTCGCATATCCCA
>JAOUQU010005593.1:0-18651 GCA_028566735.1 Ammoglanis amapaensis | reverse complement strand
CATGTTTTTGGACTGTGGGAGGAAACCGGAGTACCCGGAGGAAACCCACGCTGACACGGGGAGAACATGCAAAGTTCCCAGCCCGACCCGGGGATCGAACCCGGGACTTCTTGCTGTGAGGCGATAGTGCAGAACCACTCAGCCACCGTGCTGCCTACGGAATGTGCTAATAGTATGCATGTAATAAAGTATATAGCTCTCTCATTCTGCTAGATTCACTGTAGTGAGCCGATGACCCTCCATATTCCATGCATTTCCCCCTTGTGGTCCCTGGTTATATTATATATTTAGATTAAAGGAAATGGTTGTGATTACATTGAAGTAGGTTGGTGTAAAAGATCTGGCCTTGAATTGTTATGTAGAGAAATGTTTGATGTGACAGTCTCTCTAAAAGTAGTCCATCATCTGTTCCAGTGAGATCTGGAGCTCTACAGAGGACTGCATTGAGGTCGCTCCCCTAGCTACGGCAATCGACTTCAGATCCTCCAGTGCCTTCATAACCACCTACAGACCAATCAGAAAAATAAGAGAGAGACATAGTGAGTAAAAGAGAGACACATGGACCATGCCAGCCAGCCTAATACCTACACTGACCATGTTGTACTGAACATGTTCACAACGGACAGGATTTAAAAGTGTGAGAGAGGACTGGTGATAGTAAACATATCATATTTACCTCGATCCAGATGAGCATCTTCTCCCAGGGTCGTTTTTTCGGGTCGGGCCACTGCAGTCCTAGACAGAAGAACAGTGATGGTGATGGACATCTGTGTCTGTCCTGTATGAATTTGATCAAATCTGGGAAAACAACATGAAGATATGAGGTTCGTTGTTATTAATAAGGTGAAACCCCCATCACAGTGAACCAATTCAGCCCAAGTAATAAGTAATCACGGTGTACTGCTTGACCCCATTTTTACCTTTGATCCTTTTTTTCACCTTAAATACTGTTCGACTCAGAGACAGAAATGTTGGTTCATGATTTCATTTCCTCTCGGCTTGAGTATTGCAATTATCTACTGTTTGGTATTCTTTACACACTGCTCAACTCGGGTATGTACGGAATTCAGCAGCAAGCACATATCTCATCTGTCCAAGAACAACTTCAATGGTTACTAGGCTCATTTCATATTAAGTGAACAACTCTTTTTCTTGCCTTTAAAATGTTACATACTTTTGCCTTTCCTACATCAATAAACTTATTCAACCATATGTTCCCTCCTGTACTCTCAGATCTTCGGGTACTGGACTTCTGGCAGTCACACAATTTAAACAAAAAACACTGGCAGATTGTTCACTGTTGCCACGCCAACAGTCTGGAATTCTTTATCTATTTATGAGTGTTCTGATTTGTTCTCAAATCAGAACACCCAAAAACATTTCTATTTTCTTAACATATCTCAAGGGGTTGTACATTATTGTGAAGTGTACTTGTGCTATATAAATTGATAAATAAATATTATTACTATTATTATTACACACCTGACACAAACTCTTTGGGTTTATAGAGAAGCTCGGGATGGTTTTTGGCAAGCTGTCTGGGAGTGGTCCCATGCTCATGTTTGTCTACTCCCCAATACACACGGCTGTCACCCCATCGATGGCCATACAGCATCCCCTCCTGCAGCATTACCTGTACACCCCCCATATAATTTAGGATCTCCTGAATATGTATAGCCCGAGTCTGGTCCTGGATTCCATTTGTTTCGGGGAGTTGCACCACATCCAGACCGCCCGTCCCTCTGTTCGGGTTTTGCCTAGAATAAAACACACATCCTGTTTATAAAATCCAATTATTTAAAAAAAATTAGAACATTATTATTATTTTTAAAATTATTATTAAAATATTTTCATAGTGAATTGAAGCCAGCAAAATGTGCCAGTTATGGCCTGGTAGTTAGAAAACAGGACATGTAATCCAAAGGTTGCCGGTTCCAACCTCGTCACTCATACCAGGTTGCTGCTGTTGGGCCCTAGAGCAAGGCTAAAGCATCTGTTGAAAATGTAAATGTAAATTCTCAAAACTGCTGCAGTTTCTCCCTCTACTGGAGGATCAATGGTACTGCACATAGACTGGTAAATTCAGCTTTAACAGGAAAGTTAGATACTGTATGTAAGTAATATAAAATATAAAATGACAGTGAACTACACGGTACTGCGCAGTACAAAAACGCTACAAGCAGAATTTAGAATAAATAAATAATATATAAACAGTTTCTCACCTGTAAACAAGCTGAAATCCAGCCGAGTTTTCCACCAGCTGCTCATGAACTTTTTCTCCTTTATAATAAACTTTCACTTTATATTGGGTTTCAAACGGCCCTAAACACACACGCACACACACACACACACACACGCATGTTTGACATTTACTTGCTAATGTTACAGCGATATTTACATTTGTGAAAACACAGACGGCAAAACGGTTAAAATTTGTTCATGAAGTAAATTATTTAAAAGCTTTTATCACATTATTTTATGAAGTTGTAGTTCCGGTGTTCAGACGCATGGTGTCGCTAGTTTGCAGTAGTTTGTTGAAATTGACGAGTTGAATTTGTGAGTTATTGTCAACCTCACTAAACAGGTACTATTTTACACGAATTAAAAAATTTTTATAAATGTAAATTTACTATAAATTGTGTTGCCCATGTATTATTTGTATTATTTTGTCGTTTATACTATTATATACGGGGTCTGAAATAATTTTTGAAGGATTTATGTGGTGAACTTTCTTTAAAGCAACAGAACTTTCTTTATAGCCACTTTAATTCGGTCAGTGTGTGGCTTCAGAAACATCATGAAGATTTTCGCTCTGCATCGTCAGATTTGTTGGATTCGTACCCGAGTTGTTGGGTGTACACTGAGCAGGAGATCCTGTGCCCATGCCAGGCACCACGGCTTGGCACGGTGGGCTCTCAAATACACCAGTATGTGGAGAGAACTGTTCCAGAGTCGGCACAGCCAGAGGAAAATCTGGTTCTCCGGTCGGGTAAAAAGCCACACCCCCAACAGCGCCTTCCGCTGGTAAAAACCCAATGTGCTCAGTACCCGTCTCCTGAACGGGGAACCTGGCGTCACAAAACTGGACTTGATTCCTGTAGAGCAATCCGTCTATAGGGCATGCCACTGTGGAGAGAAAATATTTCATCATGAAACTAATCTAATTAGAAACGAATCGACTCTTAGACTAACTTTATTGTCATTATTGTCATTCAGTATATACAAGTGTACACTGAATAACATTTTAATCCAAATGGCCCGCATGGATTAATAAATACACATTGATACATCAGCACTGAATTAAGATATGCCACTATATGAATGCCCAGTATGACAGATTTAAATTCTAAGGTATATAAATTACCGTATTCTTTCACTACTAATGCAAATAGTATCGCCAGCCAGTATAAGGCGCTGTTGCACTTTTCCTAGGCTTGATATGACTAAAAAGTTTATAGAATAGGATTAAGTTGTACCTGGTTGAGCTGCTTCATGGATGTTTAGGCCGCTGAGGCACTGCTCCAACAGATCTGGTGTCTGGGATTTATCTGCAGAAAAGGATCTAGATCACAGCAGGACCAAATACGGGAACACTAAACTAAACCTAAACTTATAAATGTAAAATAACCATAAATAGCTTTAGCGTTACCTAAAAAAAGAGAGTCGTCCTGGTACAGGTAGGGAATTACAATCTAAAAATGAGAGACAGAAGAAACATAAGTATGATTATATAGAAAAACATTAATTTATTTTTTGTAAATAATACAAAACTCACATCATTCCCTGGCGAACTTTCCTGTGATGCTGCAGGGAAATAACACAATATCATTCTGATTAATACGGCTTTATAATAATCAATAATCCCTAATAAAACCTCTGTAAAACCTGCCCACCTGACCGTGAATCGCCTGACTCCACACCAGACGCTGACTCTTCTGGGAACTTAAAGACTTTGTGAGGGTTGGCGGCGTCGTTCTTGTTGTCTTCTAATAGTTTGAAGTGCCGAGCTCTGAGAGCACTCCGGAAGTTTCTCTTCCACACTGAGGGGTCGCCAGGTATACGCCCATCTGAGCTGGCACTGGTCTGTGCCCATGCCTAAAGCAAATACAAAAAAGATCAAAGAAAAACAAGTCTTGTCTGACAACAGCTGCACTATACCAACCTATTATAAACATGACTCTGCTGGTACATTGTTTAAATTATTTAATATTACTGCATTAATGTAACTTTAATATTTTACTTTAATGCTTATTGTCTATATTGTATACTGTAAGGTGCCACCACTGTTTAAATTGCAAATTAAAGAATTGCAAGGTGAAAAAAACTATCAGAGGTTTGATTTACCTTAAATATCAGGACGTCATCACTGTTGGAATCCTGTCTCAGAGCATGTTTCCATGGGATGCTGAAGTTTGTTTGCTCTGGGTTGACCCATTGAACTCCAGGGTATCCTCCAGCATCGATCTGCTGTTTCAGCCAGGGAATGAATAGCGGTTTGTTTTGAGCCATGTGTTAATATCTGATGAGAAAGCAGAAATATTATCATCATTATTGTTTTCCATTCCAGATTGTTGAGCACTCTGTAGACCTTTACAAATCTTACTGATCCATAGATTGTCAACCTATGGAGAGCTGTGTATCTACGTGACAATTCTGCATCTACAATTGGCTTGTTTTGGGACTGTGTGAGGAAACCGGCGCACACAGAAGAAACCCAGGGAGAACATGCAAACTCCAGACAGAAAGCCGTGTGTCGCCTTACCGGGGAATCGAATTTAGGATTTCTTGCTGTGAGGCCACAGAGCTGACCACTAAACCACAGTGTTGCCAGTTATTGATTTACTAAACCATTAAAACAGATATAAGAGGCCTGGTATTATTTTGGGATCGCCACAGGAAATCTGGTTCTCATACCCTCATACACTTTCTATCAGGACTAATCATCTACATGCTCCAGATCCAGGGTTCTAATCTTTTAGGCCTGACATGAACATGTTGGGCTAATTATGAGATGAACTCCATGCCAGAACAATAATAGTAGTAATAATAATAATAATAATAATAATAATAATAATAATAATAACAGGTGGAACTAAGGACAAAGTAAGAAAAGTGTTGTGAGTTCTGCTGAGAACTGTCAGCATGCTGGAACCGGAAAGGTTCTTCCCTAAACTGTTTGTGTACAGCCGGGGGTTAATATAATACAGCTCTGAAACTGTACAGTACAGTGACACTTTAAACTGTATCTACATGAATAATATGAAGAATAATACACAGATAAACTCATGTGAATCAATAAAATCTGTTTTATGATTTATCGGATTACATTAGATTAAATATATAAATAGTACTCACCTGGTCAGATCTGATGAAAGTTGGGAGTAAAACGAGTCGCTCTCGGTTTCTCGGGCTGAGACGGAAGCTCGGTGCTTTATATCAGGGCTGGTATACCGGCTCTGTCTTAAACGCAGCACCCAGTAATACTTAGGTGACCTACTTAGGGAAAAATCGCTATTACTTTGCAGCTTGTTAGTGCACTTCACTAATGTCTGTAGAACATTTCAAACACAGCCCGGGTCTTCGTGAGAAATTCCTTCTTTCGGTTTCGTTTTCCAGTTTAAACGTCACCGAGTTTAATTTCAAAATATCAATAAATCAACAAATCGCCCCCCAAGAGAGTAAACTAATTCAGTGTACATGTTAAGTGATGACGAGTGTGTGTGAATAATGAGGTAGTGACTGAAGATCATTTAAACCTGTTTTTTTTTATTACAAAAAATCCTAAACTGATTGACCAAACGCATTAACGCCATTTTAATAACTTTATCAAATAAATATATCAGATATATACTCCTAATAGTAACGTTTTTGACACAATGATCCCCTGCATTGAATCCGATCCGTTACACACACGCCTGTCGTGATGGGCAGCCCTATACACAGTGCCTGGGGAACAGTTAAGACTTATGTTCCTCCATCAAAAGCACTTCTGTTGGGACCTGTCGATTCTCGAAACTGATCCGGCAACCTTCTGATCACTGGAAGACTGTCCATAAATAAATTGTAATTAGCACATTCATTATAGTCTGTCATTATAATACAATGTGATTAAGTCCAGGTGTCTTGAGCAGGTGTGTGTGTGTGTATGTGCACTATACCAAGTTTAAAACTCACATCAGAGGACTGAGTGCTGTTGATAATGGTCAGAACCTGCTGTCACATGCGGTAAGTGTAAATTCAGATCATTTATAAATGAGTAACAGTGTAGTAATATTATGGTAACTGACTTGGGTCTAAGAAAAATATTGCTCGAAGAACAAGTAGTTGTGTTGAAACTTCTTGGTACCAATCTGCTTGTTTAATGGTCAGAAGCCGCACAGGTTATTAATGGAATCGTGCATTTGGTGTAAAATGCAAATTTGCTTCTTTCCATCTTTACTGACTTGTTACCACAACAATGACATATTTAGTGAGAAACAGAAAATTTACATTAAATAAATGCATACAACAGTGTCACCATAATATAGTTTGTTACCATATTATTACCCACTTTAACTGTTAGTAAATTGTAATTGAAAAAAAAAACTCTGAGACTTCAAAGTGAGACTTCACTTTTGTCATAATAATATTTATCACGTTTGGCTTCTTTGAAAATGTTCTGGTAAGAATGGCAGCAATCTTTTATCATTTGAAATGAAACATCACCAACACACACACACAAACACACACACATGCACACACACACACATTGTTTTCGTCAATATAACGTGAAACCACAAAACATTCACTTCCCACAGCCAAATTATAATACAAATCTCCAGTTGCAGAGGTTTAATTCTTTCGTACACCTTTGGGATGTTGTTAAAATTCCAGCGTGGAAATCCCACAAATGCTCCACCACGTAAGAGCGTCGGCAAGGAAAGTCCACCAGATCTGCTGAGATCAGAACCATCATGGCAAGCTCAGAATCAAGAAGTGACAGTAAATAAAATGAATGAGAACGTTTTAACCTCCCATGGTTCCAGTGCAATTATTTAGGAAAATTTATTATTATTTAATAATATTATTATTTAATAATAATAATTATTATTATTTAGGAAAAATCTGAACAGGAGTTTACACTCCAGAGACAATAGACAAAGACCAAAGTGTTTATACAAATCAGGCTTTTGTTCAATTAAACCAAAACATTTTACAAACAATTTAACCTAAATCCTCTACAAAGAGGCGTTTTAATGTTTATAACAATTGTTCAGGGATGCTCCAGACCTCCCTTAAAACTCTGGGAATAATAATTTGTGAGACAGAGGAGTCAAAGGTGAGAACCTTCAGTCGTGTTAACACCAAATCTGATCATAAGAACATCAGACCAGCAGTGAAACATGGTGTTGGTAATGTGCCAGAGCTGCACTGTATACAAATAATACACAAAATAAAGTTGAAGAGCTGGATATGTCAAAAGTCGAGGCACGATTCATAACAGACGTTATACGCTTCTGGATTTTATTTGTTTGTGAAAGACAGGAGTGAAGATCATGTACAGGAAGAGAGAGAAAGAAAGCGAGAGATAGAGATAGCTGTACAGTATTTACACACAGACTCTGGTGTTTATAAGAAGCACAGTATTAAGAGGATTTCAAAATAATAATACTCAATATTACAGAGCCACGACAGACGGTTCAAAACTAAAGGGACGGTTTTGCTTTAAATATTACTAGTACAGTTTTCCTCGCCATGCGAGCGCTTAAGTTAACTTCGAGTCCCGTTACTCTGTAGTATGAGCTGAATTGATGACACAGGCTTGGTAACCGAAGTAAATTTTCTACTAACGTCTCCTCCACGTATACGGACAGCGTGTCGCAGGCTGTGTGATTCTAGCGGAAGACTTCTAAAGAACAACCGTTGAGAAAATGATCAAGCGCCGCCGTGTGCGCCGTCTGCCAGGTTCAGTTAAAACGTTTTAATATAAATAATAAAAATTAACATTTATTTTAAACTTGCTTGAGTCATCGCGAAGCATCAGCGCAACTGATTTTTTAAATTCTTCTGTTAGTAAATCTGTCAGTTTTCTTCGTTTCTGAAGCTCCAGCAGCCGGAGCGTCGATCCTCACCCGAAAAATGCAGAATAAAAGTCTTAAAAAATAATCTGTGTAAAATACAAACTGTAACAGACTTCCTTCCCGCAGCGGCACAGAACTCATTGAGTCTCCAAAGTTTCGTTGCAGGTTTGCAAAAAAAAACAAAACAAATCTGTACAGCGTTCGTCAGCAGATCAATTACAGGGTCGAATTGGGGCAATTGAGCCTACCAAAAACCAGCACTGATCAGAAGGGAGTCGGAGCGCGTTTCCTCTTTTTACTCCTTAAAAAGTGAGATAAAGCTCCTGTTACTGTAATCGTGATCTGATTCATGAACTCGTCAAAGCTGACCTGCGGTGTATCACAATAGTATTAAGAAGCGCTCCGGTACAAACAAAAAGAAGAGAATGAGGGTGGGGTGCTAAGCCAAAACAAATCTGCGTCCTTTGTTCCTCTGGGGCTCGTCTTTTGTCTTTCTGCATCCTTCGTTAATTTGTATCGTCACTGTGGGGACTTCAGACTTTGGCACTGAAGCTCATCAGCTCTAAGAAGGAGTTGAAGAGCGAGTCGAGCCAGCTCTGATTGGCCATGCATTGCTGCACCACCTCTTCCTGACCCGGATCCTCTGAGGCCTGCTCAACAGTGTTTGTCTGAAACAGAACAGAAAGAAAACATACAGAATTATGTATTCACATAATAGAGAAGCATTAATACGAAGTGATGTTATTTGTTGATGTGGAAACAGCGATGCATCGGCTAGGTGTAGAGAAGTGATAGAGTTTGGGCGTGGTTACCTCTTTCTTACAGATGAGGAAGGTGTGGTACTTGTAATGGTGAAGAGAGTGGTACAGGCTGTAGAATCGACATGTCTCAGTCGAAACCTTCAGCTCCTACATGAGAGAAAAACAAGAATTACAATGATAGACACATTTATATTATACACAAAATCACAACAACGTTTTAGAAATCATGAACATGGGTATGGGAACATCTCTACACTGTAACACTGTCACTAGACCCTGGAGTAGTGGAAACGAATCGTCATGCTTCCCATTTTGCCAGTCTGATAAATGGGTCAGTTGATTGATCTACCTCACTGCACTGTACCCGCTATAAAGCATTGTTCTTTACCCCTCCTGAAACGTTGTTGAATGTGAATACCTGTGGTTTTGGGATGCTCTTTTTGACCCGATTAAGGGTCTTGCGGTTGTAGCACTCTCCACCGAATCTCACCCTCACTGTGCCAGACTCGGGCTCAGCTGTGATCTGAGGGAACATGTTCAGGGCCTCCTGCACAAATACAACAAGAGTCAGAAAAGTCCGGGTAAGGACGACATGGTGAGGAAGACGTGATGAGGCAGATGTGGTGAGGAGAGTGCGGTGAGGACGTGATGAAGAAGACCCGTCGAGGATATTGTGTTGAGTAAGGGACGGTTAGGATGGTGTGGTGAGGAAGGTGTTGTGATGAAGACACGGTGAGGAAAGTGCAGCGTGGAGGGCGCGGTGAGGATGGTGGGGTGATAAAGGCATAGTGAGGAGGGTGTGGTGGTACCTGGTGTTGAGAGTTCATGTTGGCTTTCCTCAAGAGTTTTCGTTTCTGCTCACTGAGGATGCTGTCGATCTTGCGCATCGGTGGAAGGTACAACTCATCTAAAATATTTCAAAAGGGGTTAAACTTCCTGATGGATCATGAGTGTGGGTGTGTGTCTGTGCGCGTGTGTGCGTGTGCATGCATAAGACAAAACAACTCCTTACCCTCAGTGTCCTCCAGAGCCTGGATCATGTCGGGGTCCAGAGCTGTACTGACCAGCATCTCCACGTAGCTCCGATACATTTCCCTCATCACCCGAGTATTTAGGCCTGCTTTTATAGAGACTGCACACACACACACACACACACACACACACACAGTTATTAAAATGTTATCATATATGATATGAAGTTCAGACATGCATGAAATACACACCAGCAGAGAACATAACCTGTAGCAATAATAAGAATCTTAGAATCCCGCCTCCCTCAAACCAGCCAATCATTATGCACATGGTTTGGATTTGGACCCTGGGACTCACCATCATCCTCGCTAGCTGAAGACTCCGACTCTGAAGATGAGGGCATTTCTTTCAGCCACTTCTTCCTCTTCTTGGGCGGTGGCTCGGCCTTGACTTTGACCTGCAGCTGTTTCATGGTGCGCTCTGCCTTCCTATCGGCACCCGTAGTCCGTTTCTCGTCCTTCCTCTTCCTCTGCTCTGCTGACACTGCCTGCTTCTCCAGCCTGGGCGGGGCCGGAGGCGGCGGCATCTTCTTCTCCTGCTCCCTGATTTTGTTCATTCGCTCATTCTCTTGCTGCTCCCTCGGCCGGACGTTGTTCTTCTCTCGGTTTTCACGCCGCTCCTTCTCTTTGACCCTCTCACGCTCTCTGATCCTCTCGTCCCGCGAAGGCTGAGGTGGCGTCTGGCCGGTGAGGGGCATCGACATCCTCTGGACAGACTGTGACTGTGTCTGCCGCCTGAGGAGACACAAGATCACACGACGAGATGTGGTGTGAGAGTCGTTCCAAACAGAAGCAGATCAGTGAAAGTTGGGACGGTTCGTAAGTGTCAATAAAGTATTTGATAGCTTGCACGATTATAAATCGTCTTCTGGTGAATCCTAACATCCCTTACAGAGTCATAAGAATACCTACATGGGTTCGAAAGCACTTCAGAAACCAGCTATTACAAGCACGGCCCACCACTTCAAAAAAACAGCCTCAAACTTTATTACACAAACAAACAAAATATTTTTAAAAAATCCTTCAATTAAATAACAATTGTAGAGAATGAAAACTGACCCAAATTTGATTGTAAATGTAGTTTAGCTGCTTCGTAACCGACTCCGTACCTGTGTGGAACTGAAGGTCGATGCCAGGGCTTCCGGGAGCAAACCCTCACATAGTCCTTCTTATTCACGTTCTCCAGGAACTTCACGTACAGGCGCTGGTAGCGCTTCTTAGCATCACCGAAATAACCAAGATACTAAAACCCACAGCAAGAATAAAGAAAACATGATTTTCGTAAGATAAAAAACATAATTTTTGGTGGTGATGGGAACAGTGACACTCACGTTGCTGGTGGCACAGAACTGCCTCTGTCCATCTTTAATCTCAGGTGCAAACTTCTGCAGCAAGGCTTTCTGTACACGCCAGATGGGAGGAGGCTCGCGACCCGCCTGCAGGGCCGTCTGAAAAGAGCCAGGCATAATCCATGAGCATTCAGAGCAAGAACCACCACGAGTTTGACAACATGACCAAAAGTATTTGGATGCCCAACCTTGAGGGTCTTGATATCCTCTATCCGCACCACGAACTCGTCCCTCTCTCTGAAGATGCCCTCCCCTCCGCTCTCGCTTTCGTCCTCCTCTGTCTCGCCTGTGATGGCCGCGCCGCTCTGCTTCAAAGCCAGGTGTAGCGGGAGGAGCTGTGCTGGCGGTGGCTCTTCCGGGGACGGCGGGGCCTGAGGAAGCTGCTTAGGTGGAGAAGGGACAGGGGGCGGCAGGGGTGAGGGTTGAAGAGAGGCCACGGGTGAGGTACGCAGGGGAGAGAGAATAGGTGGGGGTAGGGCAGGAGGGCTGGACGGCGGTGGTGATGAGTGAGGTGGATGTTTCTGTGCCAGGTCATCATCCAGCTCCGGGAGGGGAGACAGGAGAGAGATGGGAGGGAGAGGGGAGGGAGAGGGAGATGAGGAAGTCGGGGATGATGGGTAAAGGGATGGGAGGGTTTTATTGGTCGGTTCTTGAAAGGTTTCATTAGGTGAGTCTGAAAGAAAACCAGAGCATAATGAAATCAAAACATACATCAAGGAAAATGCAAAGCCACTGAAAATTATAAAGATTTGGTTATAATTATTAACTATTCCCATAATCCAGCACAGACTCTTACCTGATATTTTTGGGACGTCTCCCAACTCTATTTCTGACTCTTTCTCTTCTGATTCGTCCCGCTTGTCTTCGTCAGCATCGTTTATTTTCTCCTCCAGGGTCACATCATCTCTTGTCAGTAGTCCGTAGTCTGTGTTCTGGTCATGGCTGTCTTGAGGAGGGTCCGATTGGTGGTGTGTGGGCAACTGTGGGCTCAGAGTGGGCGGCTGCTGCTGCTGTTGGCTTGGTGTGAGCGGCTCAGGGGGTGGTGGAGGAGGAGGTAGAGTCGGAGGCTGCATGGAGGAAGTGTTGAGCTGAGGAGTGTCGTACAGAGCAGAAATTGCAGAGGAAATGCTCTTCTGAAGGTCCTGGTTCTTCCCCACAGAGTCCTCTTCGTCTGATGAGAAGGATGGGAGTGTCTCTAGGTTCCTCTTCAGCTCGTCGTCCAGGCGCTTACAGGGGCTTGGGCATCCACCCAGAGAGAGGCCGCCGTCGCCCTCACTGTCAGTGTAACTGGGTTGAGCTGTGGGGGCTGGTGGCTGCGGTGGAGAAGAGATGGGGTGGATTCCTCCGCTCTTCCCCGGAGACAGCTCGCCATTCCCAGAGCCGCTCGCCATCCTCTTCCCAGATTTAAGGAAGTCCAAGAAAGAATCCACAAAGCCACTCTTGTCTGAATCTTTATCATCCATCTTTAAGAAAAGGCGAAGAAGTGATTCAATAACAAGTATTTTGACTAGACTGAGTCAAGTCATTAGACTGTACATTAGTGGCACAAAGTTTGCTTCCTCTGGTTTTATGGTGGCCATTGCTTGCCATGAAAATGACCTTATGCACGGTCCGGAATGCAGTCCTTTAAATGATTTCAGCCGTACCAAATAGCCTGCTAACATAATTTGTGTCGATTTTGTTAACTTAAGAATAAAGGTTAATGAGAACAATAATGTTAGAAAAGCAAACAGTCTGCTTTAAAATGGTCGTGTAGCTTTTAAGTTTGTCTATTAATCATTATTACCTCCATGTGTGCACCAAAATGTGCAATATATTTTTAATAAAGGTGGAATTTCCCCTTTAAATACATGTGGGATTTGGCACTTTGGGAAAAAAAACCTTTAAGCTACAAAACTACAAGCTATAGTTGTAATGTTTTGTAATGTTAGTCTTAATGAATGGTATTTAGTCTTTGCTTAAAGAGGATCTGTTGGTCAACAAAAATGTATAGAATACTTATAACGATATTCAGAATCAGCAAACTTTGTGAAAATCTAAATTTGTTTACAAGTTCTGAGCGAGCGTGTAGAGTCCAAGCCATTTAAAATCAATCCTAGGTGTGTCTTGTTGGAATTTAATAAAAAACTTAATAAATAATCAAATATCCTGAACAAAAAACAGCTTATTAGCAAATAGTTCTGCATCATCAAAATGAAAAAGTTTCATGGTACCGTATGTCTGTCAGGGTCAGTACCCTCTGTACTCAGATTAAAGTTTGTAAGCATTAATTTCGTAATAATTAATTATGACATTCTATCACGATTAAAACTTACTTAAGATAAATAAAATTCCACTACAGCCTGTATGAAGGAACATCTAGATCTTACCTCTTGAGATTTGACCTTGTTTTTGTCCAACGATCTGTTGACATCAGGAACTCCGGGCGTCCCTGGGCTCAGACCTAAAGATGGAGCACTGCCTACAGAGCCATCGGAGAGGGCGGGGTCAGTGCCAGATAAAGAATCCGTCCGGAGAAGGGCGTCGGATGATGACATGGCACTAATTGGAAGTTTGATCTGCAGCAAGACAAAAGACATTTACTCAAGATGCTCACATTTAAAATATGAAAGAAATTTTCACCCAGACTTGCCTTGATGGGTTTGATGGGTTCTTGGTGTTGCTGAGGCTGATGGATCTGCTGTTGCTGCATGTGCTGCTGATATAGTTGTCCCGTTTCCTTATCAATCATGGATTCATCTCTCCGGCCTCGACCCCTGCCTCTACCTCTACCCCTGCCTCTTTCGATAGGATACCCCGTTCCTACCTCTCCAATCATGGCTCTAGAGTGATGAGGCTCGGGAAGAGGGCGTATGCGAGGGCGACCACGAGGCCTTGGTGGGCCTTCTCGTTTAGGTTTGGTAGGCTTTCTGCCTCTCTTTTTTGGTCCATCTTGGGCGAACTGTTGAGGGGGGCCAAGAGACGGATATCCAAAATCCAGATCACTCATAAGAGGACTCATAGTTCCGCTGCTAGATTTGCGGCAGCTGGAAACAAGGTCAGGAATTAGGTCAGGGAGCCGGCGGCTGTTTAACCGGATGTCAGCCGGAACGTCTGCCTTGTCCTCGTCGTCTTCAAAGTCGTACTCCTGTGCGTAGCTCTTCTTGGGAAGCAAATTTGGATCAGGTCTTTCTTTTAATAAATGAAAAGAACTTGACTTGAGCAGCTTCTTAGGTCTGGAGGAGCAGAATATTGGGGTGTTGAGCCCTCCTGATCCAGAACCTGAACCTCCTGAAGGACATAACTTGCCACTCGACCCTTCTCCAACATTCCCACCAGTTCCCATCCCAAGACCAGACGTCTGAGACTGGATCAGTCCAAGTTGCTCTGTGTTGACTGTAGATGGGAGCTCGTGTGTCTTCAAAGAGTCAAGATCCAGATGCATGGTTCCCCCATCAGACTCAGAGAGATCATGGCAATACTGCCCGAAATCTTGGTTACTATGTTGGCCGAGCATATCGTAGCTGGTGCCCGTATCATCTCCTCCACTTTCAGTGGTCGATTTGATGCCCTCAATGCCCTGCTCTCCAGACTGAGCTTGTGTGACTCCATCCTGACCCTGATTTGTTTCTCCCGAGCAGCTGGATTTGTAATCCTCTGCACAGAACATGTCCTCCATGCCTGGAAAGAATGAGCGGTCTTCATCCGGAAGCAGAGAGTCGGGGAAACAGATGGAGGTTAGTGGCACAAATCTCTGATTCTGGTGAGACTGGTCCTGGTTTGAGTTGGTTTTCACAGCAGAACCTCGAGCATCATAGTGATGCTCCGGTTGGTGTTGAGACTCAAGTTGAGACTGAGAAAGCTGAGAGGAGTGGGGGTGAGATGGGTGTGGCTGATCCTGTTGTTGGGCGCTCGTGGAGGCTGGCTGGGTGGCGAGATGATGGTGGCCCTGTTGTACTGGATGCTGCGAATGAGCGTGTTGCTGATGGGAGTTGGGATGTTGAGGAGCTTGAGGAGTTTGCTGGGATTGGTGGTGGTGGTGGGAGAGGTGATGCCCGTGCGAGGATGTGGAAAGACCCAAATCTGGCTCAGAGAGATACGAGTGTAATTCAGAAGGGTGATGCTGTGGAGGGTGATGAGATGCAAGTCGCTGTTGATCCTGTGATCGGTGTCTCTCGACACTTGCTGCATTTCCAGCTCCGGATGTTCCTCTGCTGGCTTCACTGCCGGCTCGGTCATTGACCATGCTGCTCTCCTGGCTCGAAGCCCGACTAAGTGAGCGCTCAAGCATATCCAAAGAAGACACAGCAGTGGCTTTAGAATGGCCTTGGTCCTGCTGCTGTGAGGCGTGACCATAGTGACTCCCAGCTTCTAGAGACTGGTTCTGGAGTTGAAGCTGGAGCTGGGATGCCGGCGTCTCGTTGCCAGTGATGCCCCCGGCTGCATCCATCAGTCCCTGTGATCCGTCACCAATCTTATTTCGGGTGGTATGGGACAGCACGGTCTGTAGCAGATGTGGAGGCTGACGTGACTGCTCAGTTGGAGACTCCATCAAGGTTTGGGTTGGAGTCTGATGCTGCTGCTGTTGATGGTGCTGATGAGATTGGTGGTGGGCCGGTTGCTGTTGGTGATGGTGATGCTGCAGGTCCGGAGTCTTGCGCATGTAAGATATGTCTGCAGCATCCTGAGACTTCTTCTGGAGTTCTATGTGAGAGTGGGAAAGCAAGTGAGAGTGTGTGGGTGTGTGAGGAGTGTGTTGATGGTGAGACGAGGAATGCTGAGGGATGGAGTGCTGGGAGTAGGGGTCACCTCGACTGTAGTGAACGACTGACTCGATGGAGTCATGGTGATGATGAGCATGGGTCTGATCTGTGTTTCCTCGACCTCCTCCGTCTGCAACAGTTCTGCTGCTCTTCTGCTGCTGATGTTTGTGTTGTTGTTGTTGCTGCTGATGTTGCTGCTTCTTTAGGGACATCTCTAACTGACCATCCAGGTTTGCTCCATTCCCTGTTCCAGACCCCGGAGCACTAGATGTTGCACTGTGTGTCCGAATAACGCTTTGAAGGTGATATCGCTCCTCTGAGCTCTTGCTCATCTCATAAGACAATCCCTTGCTCCCATCTTGAGGAGGGAGAACAGGAGGCTGCTGAGAAGCCTGTGAGGAATGATGGCTCTGAGGGGGAAGGTGATGTGATGCTTGAGGTGTAGGACTCTGAGCCTGGAGTAGATGCTGGATGAGAAAATCTGCATCGTCATCATCCTGTTGCGATCGAGACTCCTGTACACCAAGCAAGCTGGCATCAGACTTGTTTTTGGGCGGAGCCGATGGGTGATAGTTCTGTGATCTTGGTCCTCTAGTATCCGGGTATCCTTGAGGGGAGGGTAAAAAGGATGGCGAAAGAACTGATGACAAATATTTGTTTGATCCTGTCCCGACTGGTGACTGGGCAGGTCGTGATGGTGCAGGTGAATGCAGACTTGGGCGTACAATTCCAGGGTTGCCCGATGGAGACGGACTGGAATCTGTGATGTGATAGGATCCTCCTGCTCCGACACTATTTCCACCTCCTGCATTGCTACTCCCTCCATTGTTGCTCCCGGTAGCTGTTCCACCACTTGGTCCTGAACGCAGGAGCGCAGGCGAGTGTCCTGACCCAGCATAGCCCATTGATGGGCTTCCAGCACCACCTAGTGATGAAGGGAGTGAGCCATAGCCAGAATCTGTTCCATATACAGATTCAGCAGAAAACGACTGACTTCCAAGACTTCCATAGCCTTTTCCAACTCCAGAGGTCCTGGCAGAGGGAAGGTCATGTGTCTGTGGCGAGCTGAACCCCCCATACGACTGAGGTAAGTGTGACTGGGGCTGATTGGGTGAGAAAGACTGAGGCTGCTGCTGCTGGGGCTGCTGAGGCGGGGTCTGACCAGTCAAGTTACTAGATGATTTAACCGGAGCTACTGGAGAGCCGTATCCTGACAGACACGCTTTAGGAATGGTCTGCTGAGTGTTGTTAGAAGTGCTAGGAGGTGCCTGGGCATGGCTTTGGGGTGCAGGGGGCACAGATTGGGTCGGTGGCTGTGGCCGAGATGGTGCAGATCCAGAGCTTGAAATTGGAATGGAATTAGACTGGCGTGCACTGGCAGATGCTGAAGAGGAAGATGATGAAGATGAGGATGAAGCTGAAGATGCAGAAGGTGGAGTATGTGGCGTTCTGGAGGAAGAGCCAGAACCAGAGGAGGAGTAGCCACTGCTGGAACTGCTTTTCGAACCCTTCCCTGGTCCACCAGATGATGAGGATGAAGAAGAGCCATAGGATGGCTGAATGGTTGGTCTGTATTGCTCTGTTCTGGGTGAGGGCTTGTGGTCAGATGACGGACTGTGCTCCCCCAATGGACTGCAGGACAGGCTGGCATGGCGAGGATGTGGAACCTGCTGGTAACCAGACACTCCACAACTGAGGTAGTGCTGGAGAGGATGGGGAGTGGAGCTGGATGCCTGCGCAGGAGAGGGGCGCTGATAGTGTTTGATAACGCTGTCCTGTCGCGGTATAGTCCGTTCCTGGGACGCTGGTTGTGGGGGTGTAGACGAAAACACAGATGCGCCATATAACTGTGAGGACTGGTCCTGAAGCTGCGATGATAGCAAATTAAACTGGTGTGTCTGTAGATGCCGAGCGGAGGCTGACGCCGCTGAGGATGCCTGGACTGGGGTAACACCGCTGCCTCCACTAGGGTCATGGCTACCGCGATATGCCGCAGCAGCACCCTGAGAAGACAACAGGCGATCAAAGCCCAGGCTCGACTGTGAGGGTGTCTTGATGTGCAGCAAAGGATCGTGGGGAGACAGTAGGCCATTGGAAGTTGGGCTGAAGGTGGGGGTCTCCTGTAGGGAAAGTGAAGGGGTCACCCCAGGGAAGGAGCGGCCAGAAAATGAAGCTGGGTGTTGGTAAGCTGATAACGCAGAGGACGAGGGAAACGACCCAGAACCAGGCAGGGCGCTGGAAATAAAAAGCTCTGCCGGAGCAGGTGTGTGCATCGCTAGGGAGTAAAATTGTTTTTAATAAATAAATGCTGTAAATTACAGGATTAAACATTTTTGCTTTCAATTCACCGTTTATGATCTTACCAGTCTGCCAAGATGGGGTACGAAACTGCGAAAGAAGAGAAGATGCAGAGGGTGGTGGCTGAGGACCCCGGGACTCCAGAGCCGAAATTAAGTTCATAACGGAAGGATCCGGACCAGAAGGACTGGCATGGTGAAGCCCAGCATCAAACAACCCAGAAAGACCTAAAACACATCTGAATATGTGAGCAGGACCCAAACACACTTTCCTAGACAGCTAATCAATATGTTTATGTATGTGTGTATGTAAAAATGTAGAATTTCAGTAGAATTTAGGGCTGTCCGCAAATAATCGATTATTCGTTGGTCGACCGAAAAAATTACTAGTCGGCCAAATTCCATTGGTCG
>JAOUQU010005488.1:0-18655 GCA_028566735.1 Ammoglanis amapaensis | reverse complement strand
ACCCTTAACCCTGTCTGCTCATTGTAAGTCGCTTTGGATAAAAGCGTCGGCTAAATGTAATGTAATGTAATGTAAAACACACTGGAATGCGAGTAATAACACTTATTAAAGACACTTATAGTGTGGTTGGCCACGGTACCTGTTCGGAGACGTGGAGGTACATTGACCATATTATGCTGTATTTATATTTGATTTCTTCTATTCGGCTGCTATGATTCCCTTATACTTCAATTCCAGCTAGCTCCCGCGGAGTGGTGCTGCTGTGTGAGTTCACAATGCAAGCTATTTGTTCATGCCACGACTTATAATACACACTGGAATGCGAGTAATAACCAGACACTTATAGTATGGTTGACCACGGTACCTGTTCGGAGACGTGGAGGTACATTAACCATATTATGGGCTGCATTTATATTTTATTTCTTCCATTCAGCCGCTATGATTCCCTTATACTTCAATTCCAGCTAGCTCCCGCAGAGTGGTGCTGCTGTGTGGATTTACAATGCCAGCTATTTGTTCGTGCCACGACCTCCCGCCACCCAACTTTTTTTCTCTTAAGTACCTAAATGAAAGCAAGACTTCCTGAAAGACTCAGCGCTAGCGTGAGTAAGTGGCTAGCTGCTATCGGGTAAATCGTCTCTACCAGCTATGCTACCTCCAAGCGTCGTTTACTCATCATGATAACACTTTCAGGTGGCTAACGTTCCCGCATTCATCGCTAACTGTTCTTAAAGAGCGGGCTCGCGTACGCTCCGTAGCGCCAGCAAGACTTCCGTATCGTACAGATGATATTTAAGACACTGTAATCCGTAAGCGTGCCAAGCTAACAGGTTCTATAAAGCAATACAATTTCTCTGCAATATCTGTCCGATCTCGTTCTTTCTAATTTCCTGTCTCCTGTTGCTTCCTGTGCTGTTGGCCATTTCCTCTTTAGGCTAGAAGATTCGGGCCTTTCAGAACGCCAGCATTAGTAGCCTTGAGTTTCTAATTCACCAGTCCTCACACTGCATTTTATCTCTTACAGAGTCGCTATAATCTCCATATGAATCTTCCTTCTGTTTAAGGGGAGAAATAGTGTCCGACTACAGTTATAGGTAGTTAACTTGAGAAACTGATAAAAAAATAGGCTAATAGGTAGGTTAGTAGGTTGGTTAATAGGCTGGTTAATAAGTAGGTAGGTAAATTGGTAAGTTGATAGGTAGATTGGTCAGTTCGTAAACAGGTACAGTAGGTAAGTTGTTTGGTAAGTAGATTCGTTGATCGGTAGGTAGGTAAACTGATAATCTGATAGATAAGTAGGCTAATAAGTAAGTTAGTAGGTCGTGGAACATGTGTTCTATACACCGCCAGGCCGTTAGTGTTATTAAAGTTCAAACTTCGGTTGACGTTGGGTTGTGTTCTGACTTTATTAGGCATTGGGACCTACCTATTTACCAACTTTCCCATCATCTTACCAATTTACCTACTTAACTATTAACCAGCCCATCAATCGACCTACTAACCTACTTATTAACCAACTTATCTATCAGCTTACCAATTTACCTACCTAGCAATCAACCAATCTACTTACCAAACAACTTACCTACTGTCCCTATTTACCAACTGACCAACCTACCTATCAACTTACCATTTTACCTACCTACTTATTAACCAGCCCATCAACCTATCTACTAACCTACCTATTAAACTACTTTTCTATCAGTTTCTCAAGTTAACTACCTACCGATCAACCAATCTACTTACCTACTGACTTACCTACTGTACCTACTTATCAACTGACCAACCTGCATATCAACTTACCAAATTATCTATCTGCTTATTAACTAGTCTATCAATCTACCTACCGATCAACCAACCTACATACCTACCAACCTACCTACTTACGTATCTACTACTGACCCATTTATTAATCTATCAATTTACCTACTTACCAACCTACCTATTAACCTACCTATGAGCTTATCAATTTATCTACCTACTTATCTACCAACCTATCAACCCCTCAACCAACCAATCTACCTGCTTACCCATCTACCAAGTTACTTATTACCTATTTACTTATCAATCTACCAACATACCTATCAACCAACTTACCTAACTCTCTATCTACCTACCAACTTACCAAGCGATCTGCTTACTAATCAACCAACTTACTTACCATGCTACTTACCTTCCTACCTACTGACCTACCAATGTATCTATCCCCTGACCAACCAGCATACCTACCTACCTACCTATTTACCTAACTACTTACCAACCCAACGTTTACCTGTAACCGAGCTAATAAGGACAGCTATGTACTCAAATACAATTTTTTATAATAGTCTTATGATGTCTTATAGAAGTCAATGAGCATTAAATTGGGTGTTTGTATATTTTTTGCAACGCGGTCTATCTCACCTTAGATGTAACCGTGTTCTGGACGTTACCAGGCACTGAATCCCGGGTGCCGTGGCTTGCAATGCTGGCAATGAGGCAATGTGTGCTCACTGCTGCCCCCTAGGAAGAGGAAACAAGTAATATAATCATAATACAGTATTTTATACAATCCACATACATTAGAATAGGAATAAATATTTATTATTTATAATATATAAAGCTGCCTACAGTTATTTTCTTTTAAAAATCTGGATTGTGTTTGGTCGTATTACATCGTCTGTAATATGTATCGTCCCAGCGCTTCTATGAGGATTATAATTAATAATAATTAGTATACATTACTAGTACTAGTCCGTATATAATTTCCTGTACGTGTAGATTAGAATTTGGAATCTGGAGCACCGGGTGAATTAACGAACCTCGGTTGTTTATTTTGGGCAGTTTATTTATTTATTTTTAGCCTGAGATGAATGCACATTGTTAGCTTTGTGATTAGCGGCTCATGATTTATAATGATGTGGAGAGGGCCGGTGTGTCAGCAGTGCCATATGGTTCTCCTGGCGTAGGTTTTGCATCCGCCGGACACACAGACGGTGCACACATAAACAAACTGCATGTTGGTCAAAGGCCCTGAGGTGCCAGATCAGGAGACACACTACACACACACACACACACACACACACACACATGCATAACAGATCTCATATAAACAGTGCTGGAGGACCGGTAGGGCCGAGCACCTGCTTCCATGCACCATTAGCAAGTCATGGATTATATTTTGGTCAATTATATTTTTGTTTTTACTTCAGCACAGCGTACACACATCACACACGCATCGTTTATTTACATTATTTACTTTATATCCGACAGTGAAGATCCTTATTACAGGACAAACAGTGCAGAGCGAGTGCAGGAATACATTTTCTATAACGATGGCCAAAAAGATGCTGCATTGGCTATATGGAATCAGTCCTGGCTGTACTAAAATGTTTTTTCTCCTCAAGTGAGTTTTGACAGCGTCTTGCAGATTCACGGAATAAATGTGTGTGTGTGTGTTTTTTTCTTTCCGTGCATCGACGGTTCCGTTAAAATACCCTAAAGCACGGTACCAGAAAAGGTCTCCACCGATGGCCTGCTGTCAACACACAGATTTATTACCGCTACTACAACGAAAAAGCTCAGGGTGACTGGGTATTATTACATCGGGATTCACGCGCTATGCTAACACAGTTAGCATCGTGTCGTTCTAATCGATGGAACGAGGTGTCCCAAGGTCCCCTCCAGTTCATACCATCTAAAAACTATGGTATATGCTATATTTAAATGATCCTGTCGAGCACTTGGAAAACGTCCACAAGCTCATCGATTTGTCAAACCGCCCTCGCTGTAGCAACGGTCAGTGGCTTGAACTAGTGGAGCTTGAAACGGCTACCTGCTGATCACTAGTCCAAATAGTTAGTCGATTATGTCAAACATTTGATAACGGTTCTCTTGCCCGCCAAAATATTTGTCAACTTCATAGTTCATTTAATAAATTGTATGCTTTTACTTGCTTTTATTTACCCCCTACTAATGAATCATGTGGTTAACGTGACTCTCATTCATGTAGTAGATCTGCTACGGAGTGTTGCAATATACTGTAGCTAATGTAGCTGCACAACGACTGCAAAACTGTATATTACAGAGCCTTCATATTTTATTTTATTTATTTTCTTTTCACGGTTTCTTTACCGTGCATATGACAGTAAAGCTTTGAATCTGTAGACAATCAACCTGCATCTGTTGCACCATCTAAATTTAAACCCTGTGTGGTCTGTGTGGTGTCGAGTGACCCGTACGCCAACGTATTTATTTTTGGTGGGGAATTATAAACTGGAATCTTATTACACAATAACCCGTCCGCGCCGGCGATGAACGAGCGACGGGCTCTGAAGAGCTCTTTACTATCCTTGACGAAATGCACACGTTTCAAGTGTACATAAACTCTCCGGCCATAAATCCACCGGCTTACCGGCGGACGGCCGTAAATACACAACAGCACGCTGCAGGAGGAAAATGCTAAACATCGGAAACGTAAAAGCAGACGGGAATATATGGAAACGCTCTGAGGTGAAAGGAACCTATCAATAACGCTGCCCTAAAAACACTTAATCGGGGTTATATTAGTGCGATCTTTCAGCCATGTGGTGGATAATCTATAAAAGGGCTGTGTGGTATCATTTCTCCTCATGGGGCCTTGCCAGGCCTTTATGAAGTGCAGTCTCTGTAGCGTGGCAGCTTGGATGGGGAGCATTATTCAACCTTTCTGATGGGGACTGATGGTGTCCGAAATATTAAAAGTGTACTATTTTTTTATTGTAGGGATCCATCCGTCATGAGGACCTGTCGATCTGTTGAGCTGGTGGCTTTTTAGCAACATTAGTGCATGGTCAAGCTTGTACGTTGCCAATGCCGACTCATTTAGGATGTCTACTTTATTAGACAATTAAACAGCATAAATCAACATTCACCGTCCCGTGGGTCTGAGTGCCGTGATACTAAGTGTGTTAGCTTAGTAGCGAAACATGTTGTGATCCCTCAGTGTTCAAATTACCTGCCTGCGGTGTCAACTCATTGCAACTCTCGCTTGATAGACAGCACCCAAACGCACCCAGAGGATGGTCATCCTATCAGAATCTTCCACCGGGATCACTCACATCCAGCTTGCAAGCAGCAAAACTGGGAAACAAAGCAAGAAAAAGATGCCATGTGTGTTTTGACATTGGTCAGCGTTCTGCCGGGTAACCGTGGGTGATCAGGGCGGATGTAACTATGACACCTACCGCCTACCTAACCATTGCTGAAGAGGAAGTACAATCCATTGGGGAAGAAGAGTTTACTAATGGCTATGGTCGCTTACAGCAAGATAGCAAGAGAGTATAGAGTTCATAGAGGTCAACATAGAGGTCAAGATGTCGATTAGAAAGACAGAACGACAAACAGAATGATTTACTAAATGGAGTCGTTTTTGATAAATGTGAAAGAACCTTCCAAAAAAAACGTGTATCGCCCTATGTTTTGCCAAAATGTTTCACCCCCCTTCCCCGGCATTTCCCCTCATTGCATATCTTGCTTTCTCTTTCCCGATCGTTGCTTGTGTTGGGCCACAACTGCTCCAGACACGCAAGACGGTCCTGGCATGCCGACCTCTCTTGGGAGGCTCTGGAAGAAAGGCAGGTGGCGTCGGCCTGGCGTGAGCCACACGATCTCACGCCAGTGCGAACCTGACTGGTTCTAATACGGGTAAGGTATCAGACCCTAGAAGATATTATCAGATGATAATATGCAGACCCGTCTGTTGGACAGTATTTGGACCTGGAAACCAGCTGACAGGCTTGGCTAAACGCTAATTTAATCAGTGACCCGGCTCGCTAATAAGCGTGACTCTTTTTTAAAACTGTGCCTAACTACTTTTTCATGGGAAACAAATTAATTGTGGCATATTGTGTTAAAACAATGGCTTACGAGTTTGAGTTAAAGTCAGTGTAACGTTCTTGAATGTCTTTCAATGAAAGCTTGAAGTGGGTTTTCAGGAGGACAAGAACTAATGGAAATGTTCAATTTATTCGGTAGAACTTTAGCATTGGACACTGAATGGTCAAATAGATCTGCCGTCATGTCTACCGAATAAATCTTGGGGTCCATCAGCGTAAAATAAACTTTTGTTTAACATTTTTGACTTTAACACTAGAACTACCAGGATTTTCATATGACCCCTTTTTCTACCAGAGGCTGCCAAATGGCATCTGGTAATGTTGACTTTTTTGGGGGGTGGGGGTTCACCAACTTGTTCCAGAGAAGAGTGTAGTAGAGTGTCTCCTTGCAAATGTAATGGCTTAATTTAAATAACACTGGAGGCGAGAAGAGCTTTTCACATTCGCCAAATGGCAGTTCTTTGGGATTCAAAGATATAATCGCCAAATAGCAGCGGTTTGGTAGTTCTAGTGTTAATTCCGTCATTGTAGTTCGGAAACTCCGGAGTCTGGACTGTGTGTGACAGTCAAGTCAAGACAACTTTATTTATATAGAACTTTTTACGATAGACATTGCCAAATACAGGACCGACAGATACAGAAACCCCTGTTGAGCAAGCCAAGGGTGACTGTGGCAAGGAAAAACTCCCTGAAGAATAAAACTTTGACAGGAACCAGACTCAATATGGCAATCCTTAAGGAAACAGTCAGTTCCTAGAACTATAACCTCATACGGGAACAAACCAATAGCTATTCCATCTTGGAAGATTCATCCCGTATTTATTTGACGCTCCTAAAGACAAGCAAGCAGCTCTCCAAAAGTGCAACTGGTTAAAAAAGCGAGATTAAGGCCCAAGACTCGAACTCAAAAATGTAAGAAGGTTTTGAAGCCGGATTGGCAGACGAGATGCGACAAGGTGTTAAACACTTCTAAACGTTACTCGACACGGTTCGGCCTCGCCTCGCCTCGCTCCGTTCCTCGCCCATCGCCTCGGCTTCAAAGTTCCCCTGAAAACGTGAACCGTGGCTCATCTTCCGAGAGATGCAAAGCTCCCCTTTGAACCGGCGGCGGGAACAAAAAAAGGAGCTTTGTGAAGAAATAATAGCTGTTTATATGGAGCTTGCTGTGAAGAGCTGTCAGACGGGGCCTTTAACTTGATTTGCTGGAGTGTCTGAGATGCGGGACTTTGGGGAAGTGAATCATGGATTGTCAGAAATCAATTCTCGCGACGGCTCTCGCGGGAGAAGCGGCCGCGGCAAAAATGAATAAACTCCAGTCTGAAGCAAACATCATTTGCAATCCGTTGTGCTGTCTGTACGCCGTAATCTAATTCGGACACCAACAGAGATGTTTTGGTCAATAGGAAGCCCCGAGGGACTCGCTCCTGATTAGTTTTCACTCTCTCCCTCTCTCTCTCTCTCTCGCTCTCTTCCTCGTTTATACTTCATCACAAGGGGTCTGGCAAAACCAGTCTGAAGTCTATGACGCTCATGGTCCCGATAACAAGGTCTGTCTTGTGAATCCCTAGTGGGCTGCCTTGCTTCTTAACTCATAATGCAGTTTATTTAGACATGCTACATGCATGCTGACGACTGTTTTATCTTTCTAAGCAAAGGCTAGCTCGCTGGCTAATCTCTCGTCTGGTGTTTCGTGATGTTTGAACAGACCTCGGTTGGTTGCTTCACATTTATCTGACACGTTTGTACCTTTCTGTGAGGCGCCAAAGACGCCCTGAGCCAAGTACAACAAGCCACCATTTTTAATTGATTGAGGGTTAAGGGCCTTGCTCGGCTGCCCAACAGTAGCAACCTGGTTATAGTGGGGCTTGAACCAGTGACCTTCTGAGTACTGTCGGAAGTATTGTTATGCTAGGGTAATGCTAGGATTACTTTTAACACTAAGAAAGTTGTTCAATTGGAATGAAGGCGTTTTGGTCGTAGCGTTTTAATGAATTTATGGATTAGGACACCCTTCACCCTACTTCAGGCATGTAGGGTGACAAAACAGACAGACAGACAAACAGACAGACAGACATATACTTTATAGGGATCCCATCAGTCGTGTTAGATTAGGGTCAGTCATGACACGATGGTTATAGAACTGGACTTGTAGTCAAGCTGAGTGAAAGAATCTCCGAATCTCTAACTGCTCCTCCGTCCGGGCACCGTGGCTTAAGGACACCCACCGTACCAAGCCTGTGTGCTCAGGTCTACCCCCTAGTGAGTTTTCAAAACAGTGTCTCACTGCATAGATGTGGTTAAAAAGCACAGCAGTGAAAAAAAGTATTCTAAATGTAAAAAAAAAAAAGACGTCAGATCTGATATTCCGGCGAGGCTTTTGGAACGTCTAAGATGCCGAGCTTTCAAAAGAGAGAATAATATCCTAAATCAAAAACCGGTAAAGCAGCGGGGCTGAAACCTTCCTTGGAGGGTCCGTCTGGTCGTCATTCGGCTCTGACGTGCCAATTTCTGTTCCATTTCTTTGGCTTAAAATTTTCTCTGGTCCTCATTAAGACTTCTAGAGCACCAATTACACCTCTGATCAATTGGTTGTGTGCGACCGGATGCTGAGGTATCGCTAAACCGATGCCATGTGCCGGTTCGGATGCTAAACACCGCCATGACCATGAGAGCACGGCTCTCTCCATCTCGCAAGAGGCCATTTTTATCCCCTCGTCCCTTTCCCTCCTCCTCCCTAGTGTCACAGTGACTACGACTTCATGTACTGAATTTACTGTGCTATTGTTTTATCCTGCATGTTTATTATACACCGCAGCTTTCACGCCGGGCTCTCTGGCGCATTTTTTTCCCTCTCTCTCTTTCTCCCATCCCAGCAGACAGCGACACACAGACTCTATTGCATCCTACGTATTTATTTTCACAAGAGCACTTGGCAGGAAGAGATTGCAGCTTTGTCATCTTAGTTCCCCAGGACATCTCGGCTATAACTGTTATTGTCGCCGGGGTAATATAAGTTATTAATCTCTAATGGCATTCCATCTGATATGCCAGAGAATCAAATTGCTCCAGCCACGTACATAACCGCTTGGTGATGCCGGCTTATCGCCGGACCTGTTTGCGCTCTTTACTTTCTTTCTTGCCTATTTTATCCGGGTTGCATCTCCTCCCTATTCTCTGATCAAATTTTTTAGACCAAATTGACACCGCCGGCCATAACAAACCACTCCGTGATGGATTCCAGACCGTTTCCGGCTGTAAGGAGATCTACCGGGCAACACCACTCTCCCAGGATCCGCAGAGATTGGTCCAGGACCAGAGACTGACCCACTATTACTAAATACATTGTCTTCTTGCGTATACACTGACTGATCGACCAATATTTCAGTCGTCATTCGCCTTGGATTCAGTTTATCGGGGTGGACGTTAAGCAATAATACTGCTGCACTCACCTTACAGAGACATTACTTAGTTATTACCATGTTATTAAGTTATTGTCACCATTATTATTACTTTTTTGTGCCTGTCTGTGTGGATTGATTGATTACTTTGCCTTCTTCAAATTCTTAGATTCCTTAAAAATAATCATATGCATCGCAATCATATGCACCGCAAAGTAATTCACTACCTGAACACTAAGAGACGTTGAGTTTCTGAGGGTCCCGTGTTCGTTTGTTTACCCTACGGAGACAAGTCACCAGGTGATCGATATTGAACAACGAATGCTTCTAAATGTTGGCTCAAAAACGAAACATCGTAAATATCGCACCTGGAGATAGTGCGCCCTCTTGTGGTCTGTGCCGATACCCAGTTCAACGCGTAGTCCAAATTAAATTTAAGGTGCACGTAGGGCGAGAACAACAATCTGACCCAGAAGAATTAATTGGCTTTGAGGCTCCACAATTTTAAATACAGATCTGACGGGATCCAAGCATTCTGTATGGCACGACTAGCGTGATGGTGTAAAGACGAATATGATGCTCAGTCTAAGCACTGAAAAGAGTAAGCAGGCTTCGCTCAGGGGCCCAACAGTGATGGTTCTGTTAATGAAACCGCTGCAATGCTGTAGAGAAACTAAAACGACTAGAAGTATCGATCTTATACTAGAGGTATCGACCCGTAACTCGAATGGTCTGAGGCCATATGCGTTAGATTATGAAACTCATTTTTAATAAAAGTGTAAAAAGGAAAATGTGTATGACTGTTTTTGTCTGAGTTTTGGCGGATCTGATCGGCACAGAATGATCGTTCTCAGCACCAAACGATGACTCTTCATCTTCTCGTCCCACGTCCTTCAGCCCCATGACCTGGAAATCGATCGGTGTCTGCCATCATTAAGGATGTATCAGTTTTTCCGAATGTGCTCAGAGGAAATCAGGAATTAGGAAGGAGAAGACTTGCAGAGCCGGAACGCCGATCGTTTCCGTGCTGAAGTCTTCATTTTAGCGCCATTAGTGACATTTACTGTGATACCAGGAAAAAAATATTGAATGCTCAGATCAAGTTCTGACCACTATGCAAGACCCTGAGACAGACTGAGATAGGTACAGCCACGTAAGCCAAGGGTGCTTCAGAAAATTGGCATTTATTCACATTTCGATGCTACGCCATCAACCGTAACTTACATGAACCGCATCTGTGACCATCAGTCATGGTATTAGGAGGGGTTGTCATACAGAAACGCAATCAGAGTCACTGTTGAAAATAGTGAATGAATAAGTAAAATCATGATCACCCTTCATGGAGGCTTTATGTCACATTTTGTAATCCGCTGTGGGATCAGATTGCCACCATGTTCATTGATTATTTATTGTATATATTTACGATACATATGCTTGCTTTGTTTCTGGCAGGTTGCTATTGGATTTAGGTCTTCTTGGACCAGGGGCTGTAAAGATGAAGAGCTCGGAGGTTCTTGGTCCTAGAATTTTGTTTAGTAATCAAAGATGGTGGTTTGCCGTCGTTCTGCACTTCCTATCCGATCACTCAGGTTTGATGATTTTAGATGTGGTGGGCACTGATGTCCCGTGTTACATGCCAACACACTGGCAGCACACTACGACTGTGTATTGTTGTTTATTATTGTTAATGACAGTAATAGTCATTGTATTCTTTAATATTCTATTTACAGTACGTTATTTTTGATGGGACATTAAGAACGTTTTTTGCTTTGACAGAAAACCCGTGGAGTCAAAACCTAGTTTTTGGTGCATCATATGGATGTTCTGAACAATCCGGATGCGTGGCTATATGACGGCTTCCTTTCTTGAGGTCCTCAATTTTGATAATAGCGTCTGGCAGGTGGAAGCTTTTGGAAATGACCACAAAATATCATAAAAGATAGAGCGCCTCTCGTGTTGCGAGAAGGCACGGCGCGAGTTCCCGAGCTCAACCGCTGGTCCGAGCTCCATCTCCAGTTAGGAGTGTGTGGAGTGAAAAATAGATGCGGCGGAATAGATTCGATCCGCGGCAGTAAACGAACAAAAGAGCTATAGGTTAAATCCGGGAACAGAAGCGCCTGCAGCCAGACAACCCGCCCCGCCCGTTTAGCTCTTTGAAGAGAGATATATAGTAACAGGGGCCGAGTTTTCTGGCTCATCTTCCAAACGACTTGGCTTCCTGCTCTCGTTCGTGTGCGCGGTGTGTGTCAGAGCGGTGGATACGAAGGGCTAATGTTCTCCGTGTCTAGCAGCTGAAATTCTGATTTACCGGGGTGCCCAGGTGCTGGATGATCTCCATGCTTCACTCCCGCCGCCAGCATGACCCTGGGGAACGCAAGGCACTTATTGAAATCCATGAGCAAAAAGAGCTGTGCCATAAATGCCAGGGTATTCCACTGGGATGAGAGATTAGTGGGCTCTCGACCAGGTGGCTTCTGGCTACAATGGACGCACTTCATTTCTTGATGCCCTTTTCTCTGAGCGGGATGGTCGATGAGAGGGTATGGCTTAACACCGGGTGCTCTGTTTTTGTCTCCACGATCCAAAATGTGGTCTTGATCCAAAAATTGTGGTGTTGTTGGGGGGGGGGGGATTTTTACTGGTTAAATATCTTAACGGTACAATGGAGATGTCACTTCGGAATGCTAATGAGTAAAACAATCTGGTGATGTGTACTTGGAAATATAATGTATAATCATAATACACACATGCATACACACACACACACACACACACACACACTGCATGCTGGTCATTAGCAAAACAATAGGGATTAAAATTCCTCTCAACATGTCAGTCAGATGGTTTCCCTTATGAAAATAATGGAAGCTGGATCTGGCAACTAAAGTGCTTTGGGTTGTTGGATTGTTAGGATGTTTTTGATTCAGAAAACCGCTGATTTTCGGTAGCGTGAAGCATCAGCCGCTAGTTATACAGAGCGCTAAATTGTCTATAACAAGATACAACAAAAATTTCATTGTTCATGTGTCTGTATAGTGAAAGCCTGAGAGTGAAAGTGAAAACCTACAACCAGGCACAAGATGACTTTAGTGACTTAGAGACAAACAATCCAAAGATTTTATGACA
The DNA here is from genome assembly GCA_028566735.1 of Ammoglanis amapaensis. Lineage (NCBI taxonomy): Eukaryota > Metazoa > Chordata > Actinopteri > Siluriformes > Trichomycteridae > Ammoglanis > Ammoglanis amapaensis. The sequence goes on along the minus strand of JAOUQU010005488.1, from coordinate 6,279 downwards.
TCATAATTCTAGTTTCATCAGCCAATGCATCGGTATCGCCAAAGCTTCAGAAAATGCTCGAGGAAAATGTAGCCTTGCTCATATTGTTGAGAGAGAACACGCTTGTTAATGTTTGCACATTAAGCATAGAATTCATCTAACTTAAACATTTAAAACGTTTTACTAGATTCAGGAACAGTCCGCAAACAGGAGATTCGTCCGTAGGACTTGCGGCACGTCGATGAATAACAAACAGTTCCCATAATGCATGCCAATGTCAATGTCATGCATGCGTCTACACCCATGAATGACAAACGAACACCAGACTGCAAAACAACAGCACATATTCTTAAAAATAAAAATCCACATATGCGTTTTTTTTTAAAGGTTAATACTGACGTCATATTGAACGGTGCGTTTTATTATTAAGCGTCGTTGTATCTCATAAATCCAGCAGCATCGCAAGTCCATTACGGACTCTAAGCTCTTTTATATCCCAATAACCACCGATAATCAAGTCATTAATGGCCCAAAATGTTATAAAGCAGTTATTACAAGTTGTTGTAAGTGAGTGCTATTTTTTTGCACTTACATTCACTAGATTTTATTTAGTTTGTTTTTTTTGTTTTAAACCTTATAAAGCTTTTATTTGTAACAGTGTTCGAAACGAGTCGAGGTTCTAGAGCTCGGGAATGTTTCAAGGATTTTAAACGTTTTAATGCTTTTCAATGTTTTAATGCTTTTTTTTCTCTTATGTGAAGCACTTTGAATTGCCGTCGCGTACGAAAGGTGCTATACAAATAAACTTACCTTGCCTAAGTTCCTCTGAACAAGGTAAAACGGAATTCTCGTTGAGTGTAATTTCGTCTGATTTTATTTTTCGAATGCTTTATGGTAAATACTGAATTTAGTTTGACGTACCTGGTATCACATAGTAAAAGAGAATTAATAAATATTGCTGAGTTGGTTTGATTGTTTGGGACGGTCCGGTGCTTTAAAACGCAATCGACCCATCGATTGTCTTGTTGGCACTCTGGAGCAAAAGGAATTGTGGGTACAGCACGGCTCAACAGACACCCGGCCCGGATTTCTTTTCTTCTTAGAATATCAGCATAAACAAAACAATAGATGCAGATAAATAGAATTCGTATTCGCAGCTTTAGTTCTACAGAATTTACAGCACCGTGTTATCAGTAGCTTTAATCACAGGGTTGGAGCCTTTGATTCCTCCCAACACACACACACACACACACACACACACACACACTCCTTTTGCTCAATTCAATTCAAGGCCGAATCCTTCACTCGAGTTTAGCATTGATTTAAGTCTTCTCTACACAAATGACTCTTGTAATGAATCCTCAGTGGGCGCCAGTGAAGCAAATGTTTTTTTTTTCCACGTTATTGGCAGATCCAGCCTTGGCATTGAAAGGACTCGACTCATAAGATCTGAGTCTTTCTTTTCTGGAAGCTTCTACGTACTGCTAAACGATATTGCACACGATCAGAAGTGCACGTTTTGACATTTCAGCTATTCGCAGACACGTTTATTCGAAGCGAATGACATTTGACATACAGTCGTACAGATGTTTAGGATAACGGGTCAAACAACAATAACCCAAGCGACCCCTTTGGATTACTAGCCTATCACCTTACAGCTTGAAGCTTGATGTAATGATTAGTTCCGCCCACAACTGGGTTCACAATACGATATTTTCCCTATTAAAAAAAAATAAGAAACAAAAGCAAAATGGTATTTGGATTTATTTTTATTTCATTACCGTCTTTGGCCAAAAAAATGACCTACAGTTAGAACTATATGCTATTTTTGACCAGTTAAGGGTTTAAGGGCCTCACTCAGGGGCCCAACAATGACAGTAAGACTTGAACCGTCTCATCTCTAGCTCAGTATTTTACCCCTTAGCTATCACTACCCAGCTAGGTAAATGAATTCTGCTACTTGAATAACAGCAGCGCCCTCTGCTGTTTGCCATATTGATTCATTAGCCAGTATTTAACAAAAGCATCAGATGAATCGATTCCTAAATCGATTTATTTAGCAGAGTTTGTACACACGTAGGAATGATTCCTGTGCATCTTACCCAATCGGTACACATTCCTACACTAGGGGGCAGCACGGCACAGTTATGGGTCCGGTGCGTCAATCAAAGGCAATTCTGTCGTGATCCGCCTACTGTGGGACTCGAACCAACCCATTTTTAAACCATCTGGCCACGGTGGTTTGGTTACCCCTAGTTCGTAGTGAAGGGCAGATTTTTGTCATGATTATGATGCAGATCCCTCCATCGCACCTCCAACCCTCTTCTTTTTTTATTAGTTTGATGTCCTTGAACCTGTTTGTTTCTATTGTTCGGCACATATACACGCCAAAGTAATGCCATCTTCTCTCGTGGGTGAAGTGTATCCTAGTTTTGTTCATTCCGCAGACACCCTTAAAACCTAAAAGAATCCTCCAGAGACTCAGATCTTCCGAGAGCATGTAAACACCGACCCGAGAACACCTCCTGTACCCGTGCCTTTCATCTCCGCCCGTCTAAGGTGTACTCAGGTTTGATGTGAACTTGCGTTTGCGTCACTCTGAGCGTCTGCGGCGGCTCCTGGTTGAGATGCTACAGATTTAAATAAAGCATTTATGTGCAGGCAGGTTTACAGATGTACAGTCCAAGGCCTGGTAAGCACGCACAGGTCCAGTACGTCCATCTGGAAGGAAACTCCCAAACGATTTGGTTATGAATCCATCCATGTGAATCAAGTACACTAATACATGTTGATTAGCTTACATGGGGTGGATGAGATTTTCCAAGAACCACTCTGGTCTTGTAATTTCACAGACTCGACCACACATGAGCATCTACTGGAGAACTTTGATGGTTGGGTTTGTTTGATGAGTTTTATTTCTATTCTAATTTCTTTTGTTCTTTTGTTCTTTTTTCTTCCTACCTACCTTCCTAACCTACCTATGTACCTACCAATTTACCTGCCTAACCTACCTACCTTCCTAAACCTACCTACCTTCCTAACCTATCTACTTACCTAACCTACCTATATACCTCATTCCAGCCTACCTACCTACTTTCCTAACCTGCCTGCCTAACCTACCTACCTACCTACCTCATTCCTATCTACCTACTTTCCTAACCTACCTACCTACCTAACCTACCTACATATTTCATTCCTACCTACCTACCTTCCTAACCTACCTACCTTACCTACCTACCTCATTCCTATCTACCTACCTTCCTAACCTACCTACCTACCTTCCTAACCTACCTACCTTCCTACCCCATTCCTACCTACCTACCTACCTACCAACCTACCTTCCTAACCTACCTACCTTACCTACCTACCTCTTTCCTACCTGCCTACCTTCCTAACCTACCTACCTACTTTCCTAACCTATCTACCTACCTTCCTAACCTACCTACTTCATTCCTACCTACCTACTTTCCTAACCTACCTACCTACCTACCTTCCTAACCTACCTACCTTCCTACCCCATTCCTACCTACCTACCTACCAACCTACCTTCCTAACCTACCTACCTACCTCTTTCCTACCTACCTACCTTCCTAACCTACCTACCTCATTCCTACCTACCTACCTCATTCCTACCTACCTACCTACATACCTCTTTCCTACCTACCTACCTCCCTAACCTACCTACCTTACCTACCTTCCTTCCTTCCTATTTATCCATCCATCCATTAATCCATCTATCCATTCATCCAACTGTTTGGACTGTTTGAGACTAGACTTAATTGTTGCTATAGTTACATTGTGGCTGCTCTTTTTAACTGTGTTGATTTTAAACCTGGAGGGGTGGGCAAACCTGGCACACCGGTTACCTCTGACAGCCTAACAACATGTAGTCAAGGGAGGGACAGTCATGGTGATACTGAAACTGTCCAGTGCGTGTTTGTCTCTGTCCCTGTCTGCAAGTGACTGGCAACCTGTTCAGGTCTTTGGTGTCTTGAATTCTGTTGGCTACACGTCCCGGACCAATAAATAATGTGCACTGCCGATGCAGCGAGATTATTGAGCAAAGATCTTATTAAAAAAAGAACTGGAGCTTCCGAGCCGCTAAGAGTCTGTACATGTCATCCACACGAGTGCCGATTCTTAATTGTTCAGCTGTCTTTGATGCCCCCCTGGACGTGTTCTCCAGCTTCAATCATCTCACGTGCGATGGATCTGTGATGAATGAGCTCTTACACTCCGATGAGTACAGGTGAAAGTCGGCAGAGGCTTAGACAGACTGGGAATCTTGTGCAAATGTATTTCAGATCCAACATTACGCATGTAACCATAAACTTTAGCCACGATGCAATTTGATTGATACTATCATACACAATCAAATTGCCTACTGAAACACCAGTAATAAGTGTTCCACCTAGTGGTAGTAGCAGCAAATGCTTGCTAAAACACGTCTCTTAAATACACAGTCTGTAGGAAGGTGGGAGTCGCTCGGGATAGGAGTTAAGTTGTCCGAGATACGAGCCGTCACTTTTGCTTTGTGATGCAATACATTGTTTGTAAGATCATGCCACACGCCACTGGTCGGCACCGAGCGGTTAAAGTTGTCATCACAATTATTTATTTACGTCTGAAAATAAAGTCATTTTTGCTTCACAATGCTGCCTGTATAGACAACTGAATTAGATTTACATGCTCGCTTTGTTTATTAAATTTTTAGCAATTACCAGGCACCTTTGTCCTTTATCTTGCAAGTAACTATTGCAATTAGAATAACAACGAAACTGCATTTTCTGAGCGCTTGAGATTTAGGGGCCTTGCTCGGGGGCCCGTCAGTGGCAATTTTCTGATCTCCAACCCAGAACCGTTACCTCTAAGCCATTTGTGTTTTATTACATCGAGACAAAAGAAATCACTCATAGCCTCAAATTCCAAATCTGTGCCCTGCTCCGCCGGCCCCTGATCCTCCAAACCCATCGCTCTTTCCGGAATGTACCGAGGCTGAAGAGATCACAGGTGATAACCTCACCATCTGAACACCGGCTCCTTCAGCGCTCACGCTAATTACACTCAGGATCCATCCTCTTCAGACAGCAAACCAGCTGTACCTGCCTCGTGTCCCATAATCCTCCTGGTCCGTTGTAGCTCGTATGTCTCTGTGCTGAAAAAAAAAAAGTCAATACATCTGAACTTTAAATTTCTCCAGCATCTTTAATTCTTTAAATCTTTAAGTGTGAAAAAAGAACGTCTTATAGTTGCCATTAGCGCGTTTGGGGTACTACGTGACTATCGGAGACACGACAAGAGACCTACAGGTTCTGTGACATGCAACCTCCAAGCCGCTAGTCTTGCTCGACTTGAACCATTAAGGACTCAAGGAAGACAAGCATCAAGACTCATACTCATTGGCGGAACCCATTGTCTCTGTCTCGATTACTTATCAGCTTCCTGCAGGTCAGGACTCTGATGCCAGCTAACAAAGGTTCCTCCAGGGTCTAATCAAACCCTCCATGGTATCATGCAAGGTACCACACAGAGCCTCTAGTCTTGCTCGATTTGACCATCCACTCAGGACTCGAGGAAGGCCAGAATGAAGACCAGCTTCCATTGTCTGTCAGAACTTCTGATTCTTTCTGTTTTTACCCAGCACTTAAACGAACCTTCTTCTTCATCAAAGCCAAAACTCCACCCAAGGTTCTTCAGATTTGGTAACACTCTGGATAAGAGCGCCAAGCATGGCCAAGCAAGGATGAAATAAGTACCGATAGGGGGGATAAATAGATTTAGGATTTGAAATGTAGTCTAGACTAGGCTGTAGATACCTGTTAAGGTTTCAAGCACCGTGCCACAGAGCCTGAAGAACGTCCGCCAAACGTAACCAAGAAATATAACCGTCGGCTTAGGATGTAGAGAGATCGGGGTTTGAGGGGGTCGAGTCTTGTTCCGCCAATCATCAAGGGATTGCCAATTCTGACAGTGTGGTGTAATTTGTTGTAACTATGAATTCTATTTACAATTGTGCAACACCTCGCCCACTCGTGCGAGTCTCTGGTCATGTGAGCTGCGCCAGAAGAAAAAACAACATAACTCTTGTTTATTGTTGTTGTCAAAAGATGCTCTGGGAAAAAAAATGCAGTTTTTCTGTCTATGACTGACAGGTGGAGATTTAGGACGAATCATTTTATTTGACAGTGACAGCTCGGAGATTTCCAGTTTATACTCAGCAGGTTAATGACGCTCGTGATGAGAGCGACAATCTCTCTCTCTCTCTCTCTCTCTCTCTCTCTCTCTCTCTCGCCCTCGCTC